>CAEGAE010036889.1:0-45810 GCA_903067095.1 Girardinus metallicus
TTTTTTTCTCATTTTGTCTCTCATAGTTGATGTCTACCTATGATGTCAATTACAGGCCTCTCTCATCTTTTTAAGTGGGAGAACTTGCGCAATTGGTGACTGACTAAATACTTTTTTCCCCACTGTAAATGCCAGCAGCTACTATATTTTTCACTAGCAAATAATTCACTTCATTGTCTTTTTTTTTGTATATACTATTCCAAAGTCTTGGTGCCAAATTCAAAACATGAACTACATTTTAGAACTGTTATGTCACTATTTTAGTTTAGCAGCAGTGGGAATGGCTGTTACTTTTCTGTTTTATGTTAAAACAATGAGATCATTTGTTGAAAATAATATCAGAATCATGTAGCAGCACATAGCGAACACTTTGTACATTTTAATGTGCAACCTTTAGCCTGTCATCTGGTCCAAGATTGTTGTCAGTATCAGGCCTGATACCAATATTGGAACATTTCATCTAAGCTGCATAGAAAATAAAAGAGAAATTATTACCTCTGACAGTCAAATAAATTGACACATTACCTGAATATATTGCAACTTACTCAAATTTAAAAATATATATTTATATATGTGTTAGCTTTTTCTCCTTTGGATTGTTAGTTTTATCAATATTTTTCTGAAATTTCAGAGGGCAATTCACATTAGGAGAAACATATACTGAGCAAAATAATCAGTTGGTCACTTGTACCAACTTTGAAGCATTATGCTGATGTTGCAAAGTCTGGCTGCACCTCTTGGTAGTCCTGCCAAAATATACAGTTAATTATTTAACAGCTGTGTTTTCTGTAAAGTAACCTATGACATTTAAGAAAAGAGTACATATGAGTCTCATTCCACTATTAGTAATGAGTTGAGTCCTGCTAAGGGTGCACAGCTGTCCAGAGCTTTTCCTCTCTAGGGGAGTTAGCTGCTCCAGGTTGATGTTACTCCAGACTGGGAGAACTTCCTTGTCTCTGAAATAGAGATTAGATGGTTTTTATTTTAAAAATTGTGTCACAAATATTGTTTTCTTCAACTTAAAGCTACTTTGTTGCTTTGTGATGCAAATGACTTTCCTTAAGTGATGGAAGCATGTTGTCTAGCTTTTACCCAGAAAGTTTTGAAGAAAAATATCCGACCATCAGCTTCTCATTTTTGTGCTTAAACACTTTTGTGTTTAAACACTTATCCAGAAGGCCAGTGATGCAAATCAAACCTGCTGGTCCACTACAAAATGGTAATATAAAGTTTTGGAGATGCTCAGTCAAAGTCTAAACTTAAATCTAGTAGAGATGCCATGGCCCTACTTTAAATCCTCCGATACGACTGAATTGAAAAACAGTCTACAAAGAAGAGTTGGCCAACATTCCTCCACAGAAATGGAAAGACTCGTTATTATAAACACTTGATGGCATTTATTACCATCAAGTGTTTACCTGTTTATTTCAGATCATTTACATCACATTAGCAAAAGCAAACACGGACCATGCTCAATGATGTTTAAAAGTAGTGGTTATCAAAATATGGTGATGCTGTTCAAACTGTGATTACTTTTCAATTTGTACCCTGCTCTGAGTTGTAGCCACAGGCAATGATGACATCACTGCGCGGCTGGTCTAGAAAGTGGCTGGCGAAGACCAGGACTGTGTGGACTGCTTCCAGAAAACACTGTAACCTTCCACTGAAGCATTGTGGAGGTGTTCGATTTCATCCAAGTTGACAATGCCGCTGCCAGAACGGCAAAACTAATGTGAAGCGGATATGCCACCTTCCTGGCTCTCCTCCGGAGCCCCAAACCACACACTGTGTGACAAACGTTAGTTGGTTATAGGCTGACCTGAATATACTAGCCTCTGCAAGACAGGTTGTGGAGAATGATCTAAAAATCAGATGGGAAAAAGTGAAGTAATCAGATGTTGTCTTGTTAAATAGGAATATCCAACAGTGGAGACAATTACAGACTAATGTGCAGCAGGTGCTGGGTGTCTAGACAAGGACTGCAACGTTGAGCAATTTGCAGCACAGGTGCATCTTGGACTACAACCAGGGTATTGGCATACTGCAGTGTTTTTTGACGCTGACATGTCACATTCAGGAGTCATTAAATAAAATGTCTTTGATTAAAGCACTGTGCTGAGAGAAAGCCAGATTTGCTTACAAATAATCTCTTGACTCTAACAGACTTGTTTATTTTTCATTGACAGCTAATAATGCAATTTGAACAGTTCAGTTTTTGGCATGTCAAAGTAACATAAAATGACTTGGCAAGCATTCTGAAATCAAACCCTCCAGACTTTGTGTACTTAATCATAAAAACCTGGTGGGTTTGGCTTCCTCTGTTGATTCAGAGTGGCCTGATCCAAGAAACATAATCAAATGTTCTTGACAAAGCCAGCCGTGGTGGGCAACACCGACAGAATAATGTCACCTGATAGTCAATGATATTGGGATAATGGTTTAATGTTACTCTTTCATAAATGGTCATGTTAGTGTAACCTTACAACAGGGCAATTTTGGCAGCATATGTCCATTTTGAATTTATAGTCCGATCAGACAATGTTTTAAATATTTACAACCTTTTAAAGATATAAAAGCAATTATTTAAGATTTATATTCCAAGTTTAGTGCCTATTGATGTATGAAGTTACGTGAAATGGAGAAAAGTGCGTGAGCAACCCTCTGTACTGTGCAACAGCTCAACAGATCAACAAGTGAGCAATATCTGATCTGTGTTAAATTTACTGTTGCGGTAACTGCAATGCCAGTTTTATTCCCTGACCTGTGCGACTGCTGCTGGCTCGGAGCCCTCACTGGCTATCATTCTCCAGGGCTAAGAGGATAATGTGTTAGCTGATATCTTAGCTCGGTGTGGTGCTGAAATGGGAACAGGGGGGTGAGGAGAATGTAATGATGGACCATTCTGGTTTCTCCTTAGAATTAAGAATTTCAACCCAATCTCAGTGGGTCTTGTTTTATTGGCAGGGGCAAATGCACTTGTTTCTTTGAAACCCAAAATTGACATTTGTCTGTACTGATAAATTTGGGATCTGCTTTGCTTTAAAATAGCTAAAAATGTAAAACTGTGAGCTTCAAATGAGATGTTTGATAAAGAAGATCTGCATTCACTCTCTCAAAACATGACTTCAGCTCACAAACTGAAGGGTGAATGGACTCAGGATGCAGTGCCAAGCGAGGGTCCTCTTTCTCTCCACACACTGAGCCTCTGCAGTCATGGATCACAGAGCTGGAGAAGCAGCTAATAGCTCTCTCTAGCTGAGCCTGTGCTAAATACTCCCTCCTCTAAAATTATTCCTCAGAGAATCAATGGGCCCATTCTTTTGTGAGCTGTAGTTTGGTTGATGGTCCCGACCTCAATGTGAAACATTAGACAGCAATGGGGAAAACATAAAACATAATACTTGTGTGACCAGCTTGTCATTGGCTGCGTTAAGAATTTTGCCCAAGATAGTGAGGGAGAGGTTAACGAGGGTAATAGGCTTTCGTAAGATTGAGTCACGGTGCTGGTGTAGAAGGAGGAGCTTTTGATAGCCATCATTATAAATATTTTGATAGCTTTTTAGCAGAAACAGAGATTTGCAACAATTAATTACTACTTGTGATTTGTTCCCATCAACCTGAGTCAAATTTTCCAAATTTTTAAACTGAAGTTATTCCACTTATTTTACACAGAGGAACTTGCAAAAATTATTTTTTGTCATGTTACAACCACAAACTTCACTATGTACTTTATTAGTATTTAATGTGTTGGGTGTCCAAAGTTCAGCCAGGTCATTTCCTGCCTGTGGAAAAATTTAGTCTGGCACCAACCTCAGTTTATGAATGGTACAAATTTAGCATGCCAACAGTTGAAAAGTTTTAGGGCATGAGTTTCTTTTCTTTTTATGGAAAGTTAAAATATTCTTAAATTGGTAAATTTGTGGCTCATCACAAAGGAATTGTCTTTTTTTCAACAACAATGTACTTTTTAACTAAACAAAAAAACAACAACAACAAAAAAAAAACATGAATTTCCTTTGATCCAAGTCCTGTAATTTTTAGATACAGCCCTGCTCCAACACACCTGACTCAAAAAGCATGAATTCCCTCACCAGCTGTATCTCAACTCTGCAGAGGCCTGCTAATGAGCCCTTCATTTGATCCAGGTGTGTTAGAAAAGGGATGCATTAAAAATTACAAGGTGGTATCTCTTGAGGACTGGAATTGGGCACTCCTGTTGTAAATGATCCATTGTAGCTCAGAATGTTTATGATTTTAATTATCCATAAATCTCCATACAGTTTCAAGTCTAATACAACTGTCCTCATGTCTGACTAGCTTCCTTGTTTCTGCTAAAGTAACATCCCCACAGCTAGATGGTGACAACACTATTTTTCATTGTAGAGAGTTTATATTGAGTGGCGTGTGGTGCTATTTTTCTGCCACACAACTTTTCATGAAAGCCAAGAAGATTTATTTTGGTCTCATCTGATGTGAGATCATCATTATGAGTCTTTTACTTCAAGCATTAGACTGAAACCCATCCACTTAATTTGAAATTATGAGTAAATATGCATTCCATGGACACTAAACTTATAATGATTTTGGTCATTTTTCCTTCTTCAATTCCAAAGCAGAAACAAGTTGTCACTTGCTGTGTAAAGTTTCAACATTAGTTGTTATTGATGGTAAGGTCTTAATAGGAAACACACACACACGCACCCTTTTTGGTCTGTTTTAAAGAAGAATTAGATTTCCTTCTCAAAGTATGCTCAAAGCAGCACCTTAAGAGCAGGGGTCAGAGATGAATCCCAGACTTCTCCTTGGCATCTTAAACTCCACAAAAATGTCTAAAATCCAAAGTGGCGGAGAGCATTTGGTGGAAAAACAAATATCTCTATTTCTTGCTCGTAATAATGATGATCGTGTTTGTTCTCAAAGCCCTTTTAATCTTCCTGTAATTGTTCTTTCAGCCAGCCACAGGGATCACTGTGCTTCGCCGTGAGAGTTTAGCCTATTCCTTGACCACAATATCTCCGCTTGTCTCGCCACAATAACCTGGTCCTGGATACTTCACCACCCATAACTCACAACTGCCAGGATTTTGAGGGTCTTTCCTTCCCAAATCAATTATCACAGATTTGCAGAGATTTTCCCAGCTGATGAGGGAAGTCTTTTTTGTATTCAGAGGCTTAAAACACACCAGACCAAATTCAAATAAACCGTCTTCTGCGGTGAAGGAAAAAAAAAAACACATTACAACCATAAATTATTTGTTAAACGAGACAAAATTCATGATGACTTAACTGCAAATTCACACAATAATAATATCTTGGGGGAATTGCAAAGCTTGCGCAGAGTGGCACAGAACAAATTAAGCTGATTTAGACTCAAGTGTTCACAGCAGACCAGCAGAGTAAAGTACCAAAATCAGCTTAATGTGGCTAAGCCTGAATATTTATAAAATCAGTAGTAATGGGGTACTCTCCTGGCAGTACCATCGCCTCCTGTGTCAATGTGAATATTAGATGAAAAACTTTGACTTTTAATGTTTTTATTGTTTTGACTTAAGTGCAAAAAAAACATTCTTTTTATAAAAAAATATTTATTGCTGCATCAAAAAAAAAAAAAACATTTCCCTTTTTACTGATTTACAGTCTGCATTTGGATTGCGTTCACATTTCCCAGCAGATGTCAGACTGCTCAGCTTGTCTATTTAGTTACTATTTCTGAGCCTTGTTTGTACTTCACTGCAAGCTGATATGAGCTGTAAGAGGAGCCTGTTGCTACAAGAGTCTCTGCAAAGGTCAAACATAGTGGTTTGTTTTCCTAGAATCCCATTGGGATGCAGAGGGGTTAACTTTAAGGCCTTTTACCTGTAGGCAATAAAAAGGAGCAGCACCCCTAACTGCCACCAGTCAGTTAGGGACATGCATTTCCTTTTCTACCTCATGGATTGGAAGGTGTAGGCATTAAATTATTGCTGATAATAATGATAATTTCAGAATAGGTCTTAACTTATCAGAGGCCTTTACTTCATTAGTTAATAAAGTTAATAGAAGTGCGAGAATAAACAGAACAATAAAGTTTGTATGTTCCTTTAAGGGCATTTAAATTTATTTAGATGTCCTTAAATACGTTTAAGAGCATTTATTTTAAATGCCTTTAAATTGAAAAGAAAAAGATGGAGAGGCCACATAAAGTTAACAGTTGGAAACCCAGCAAATAATTCAAATCTGAGATCAGTGAATGGGGAAAAAGCTGTCAATTTGTCCTTTGGAAGCCTAAGCCAATAGCATTGCGATGAGAAAGCAAGCTCAGCATAACCTTACCCCTTAAAATGAGAAATGAGAAAGGCAGAGACAAGGAAAACTTGTGTAAAAAAAATAAAAATAAAAATAAAATAATGACAAATAAGCATCCTCTGACAAAACACTCAATGTAGTCTAATTTCATCAAATTTTGACAAACAGCCAAAGTAATCAACGGGTTCTGGCCTAGCAAATACGACTCTCCTGGCAAATTCTCCTACATTTATTTGTATAAATAAATTTTGTTTTTATTTATACAAAAAATAAAAACAAAATAAAGTACAGAGATCCAGGAGGGCTAAGATATTTTCAGATTTGAAACTTTTGTTAATGTTAGTGTCATGATTGGTGGTTGAGGTGTGGACCCAGTTGCAGAGAGTCAGAGGCAGAAGTTGAGTTTGTAGATTTAATGAATAAATAGGAAATACAAAGTCCAAAATCACAGGTGAGTAATGGCACAAGACTCGAACACTGGTAGCACCGGTGAGAAACAATGATATAACATAAGATGAGGATCCGGCGAGTTGTGGGTGAAAATGAGTAGGTTAAATACTGTGAAGTTGAGAGTCGACACAAAGGAGCTGGCTTAAGGAGATAACTATAGTTGGGAGCAGTTGGAGCAGGAGCTAGCTCAGGGGCTGGGAGGAAATGGCACAGGGAAACTATCAGGATCTACAGTGGAACACAAAAAAGAGAGGTAGGTAACATACAGGATCTAGGAATATTTCTAATACTGAGAGACAATAAGATAACTAGAAAACAAAAAGGACATCAGGGGAAATTATGAGGAAACCAAAATAGAAATAAAGCTGATGTAAAGACAAGAATTAAAGAACACAAAGCTAGAGTAACTAGAAGGACTAAACAAAGAAATAACCTAACTAGAATCACTAAAGAAAGATGGACATAGATTCAGACCAAAGCGATTAACATAAACATAAAGTGACAAAATCAAAAAAACTAGAAACACTACAGGAGGAGCTTGAAGGACATAAGAAACCTTAATTCACTCAATGTAGTCTAATTGAATGACATACTCAATTAGACATTAGATGTCAGGATTAAAATCTTTTCTCATACATTCTACAACATTTTGCTGGTCTGGCTGCAAGTGGATAAGCTAACTTGGAATAATATTATCAGTGACATTACAAAATACAGAACAAATGCTGACCAAGAATGATGCCTTCTTGTTTTACTCAGCATCTTGATAATAATGCAATGAGTGTGACAACTTATTTGTCAGACATTTCAGGTTTAGGACTAAAAAGAAATACATGTGGAATGTTAAGTGCTTTGTATCAGAAAAGAAGAAAGAAGTCCGTGGCCATTAAAATTAATGATCTGGAATGACTTCTTTGTAAAACAAAGAACACATAAAATAGGCCACTGTATGGAAAAGGTCACAGTTCAAGTTCCTGTGTGTTTTATGGTCTGCTGAACCATAACACTTCACCTATTTCAAAGCGGATAGGTCTTTACATCCTGGACGAGGAGATGGATTCATAGGAATCTGGGCAAGAGCCAAAAGAACAGAGATGACTTTGATTTTATATTGGCTTACCAAGTTAATTATTAAAAGACTTGAAATCCATTTTGTCCTGCTACTTTAAATCTCGTCCTCTCATGTGTTTCTGTGGAGATAGGGGAAATAGTTGTTTGTTTATGGGGTAACTTTTTAATATTCACAGAATTTTAATTCAGCAACATTAAAAGTGTTTGTTATCTTAACGACCTTTACACTGTAATCCCTTGTAGTCATTAAAAATAACTACATAAAAAATATAAAACATGAACAAAATCTAAATTCAGTCAAATTTATTTAGAAAGCATTTTAAATGGCTTATTTGTGTTTTATACAGTGATCTATCTTCACTATCTTCAGAAAACCAGCAATTTGTGACTTCCATATCTTATGTTTTTTTTTAAAACCCTTAAGACTTCTTGAATAGAAAATCATGTATAGTGAATGATAAATTATTGAGACTCTTTGCAACTTTTTAGTATTATTTTGTATTGTGCAGTTATCTCTGTCAACAAACATACACTGCAAAACAGCTCAAACTCAGTCAGACTGGATGGAAGTTGTCTGTTAACATCAGTTTTAATTCTAGTGCCGCTCTGCATGACTCCATCTGTCTTCCCAGTCACGACTGGAGAAAAGTGTTCCCTCAGCATGATGCAGCCGTCACAACAGGAATGGTGTGTTCAAGGTAAGGAGTGTGAGTATGATCACTGGCCTGCCTGCTGTGTTCCATTCTATTTCTTTTTTTTTTTTAAGATTTTTTGAGGCTCTAGTGGCCTTTATTTGAAAGTAGCTTGACAGGAAATTAGGGATTGAGAGAGGGAGAAGACATGCCGCAAATGTCACCAGGGCGGGAATTGAACCTGCAACTACCGGCATGAGGACTAAAGCCTCCATATGTGGGTTGTGCTTTGCACCTGCGCCACCACAGCACCCCCCCATTCTATTTCTTAATACTATTTTCTGAAGTCAATAATGAAAGCAGCTGTCTACTTCGTGCTTCCTTCAAAGCCATCAAAGAAATCACAGGTTTTACTACTTCTCTGATCACCTCTGAACATGCACTGAACATGCAACAGGATACCTAATAAGTGATAAGTGCATTGAAATGAACTCTTCAGGTCAGCTGATATTTGTGAAACAAAAATGTTAAGAAAAATATTTTTTTCCAAGAAAGAGCTGAACTAAGTAATTTCTAACAGCAAAACTATTCGTGACACCATCAATTACTAACACTGCAGGTCGGTGTATCTGTTTGGGTTTCTGGTGCTGTGTTGCTCTTGTCCACAGTAGCACTCTCTTTTCACAAGGCATGAAGGGGAAAAAAGCCAATCTGCTTCCTAAGGGAGCTGCTGCACCACAGGCGCCTGCATGAGAGTGATACAAATCCCCAATGCTTTGAAAATAATTAATGGAGGGATCAAGAGTAGCGAGGCAGTCTCCCCAGCCTGGCGCTGACAAGGAGACAGGTGCCACTAGTGGCCTAAGCTACTTGAACTGTACCCATGTTCTACAAATCAGGTCCAAGCTGGGAGAAAAAAAATGCCAGTCTTTTTTTTTTTTTTTTTTACAAAAGTAAATAAATAATAACTCAAAATTGGAAGCTTCTGAGTTACAAAGTGGAAGCTCTGGGTCTGCTTGTAGATTTTTTTTCCCCCCAGTACATGAAATCATAATCTGAAAACAGAATTTTGTATTTACTCCTCTAAGCTTTGTTTGGCAACTTTAAAATTTTCAGAGTGAGGGAAACACAAAAACAGAAGAAAACTGTCTGAGGGTAATTGCTTTTTCATTGCGCTGTACTTTAATATGTTTTGGCTGCTCTTTTGTTTTTTACCACTGATCTAACATGATCACATCTAGCCATCATTGGTTTTGAGTGAAACAATTATGTTTTTATCAAGCCTTATGGAAATTCCTTTTTTCCCTCTAAGTTTCAGGCTACTCTGTGCGGCTGGAAGTTGTTGTCGAGACAAACTGTAATTTTCCACTTTGAAGTATAGAGGGGAATCCTAACCGTGGTCTCCCCGATCACACAAATGGGAAAAAAGAATGAGTGGCAGTTCCCTCAACAAAGAGAAAACCCCTGGGTTCAAGGGTCCGCCTTGCTGGTTTGGCTTTTAGTGTGCAGAGATGGAAAACCAGACAGTTGAGATATTTCCATGTCATATTTTTCATTTTCTTTTGTATTTTGATCTTGGATTATCTTTCCATCCCATGTTGGCACTCCTGCTGCCTGAGTGACTGTGGTCAGATGGCTTACACAACAAGTGATGGGATAGCTGTCTTTCAACTGGAAAATCCAACCTTAAGCTCTGGCATTGGCTCATGATTGAGTTTTAAATTGCTTTTTGTTTAAAGCTATTGTGTATTGGAGTGATTCCGTAGGATTTAAATGTTTACCTTTAATTGTGCTTTAAGACAGTTTTTTGCCATTGCTGGACTCTTTTTGTTTCTTTTCTATAACAGTTATCAGGAAGAAAAATGTTTAGACCTGGTCTGATATCAAGTTTTAAAACTACAAATGATTACAAAATTGTAGATGGGTTCCATGCAAGCCATCTACTTACATTTTGCACTTAATCATAAAAATCTTGTTTAACAGGTTACAGTATTAGCCTAGAGTGGTACTACTTTTATATTAAAAGACTAAATTCTAATTTTGTTACAGGGTCACAAATATTCTTAAATTGTTTCTTTTCCATATACTGTGTTGCAGATTTCCTTAGGTTTGTTGTTCTATTTAATTGTCCTATTTCATTGGATGTTTAACCTCAGGTATTGTTTGTAACCGCACTCTTTGCCCTACAGATTCTAGGGGCTGTATAGTGAAACTCTTGTCCTGGACCATTGGAGCCATACATCATCAGCAGTGTAAAAGCAACCTGTCCCATCTCCTGTTCCTATTAGCAAGGGAACAATTCAAAGATTTGTGAACTCTGCTTCACAACGAAAGGACATAAGCAAACAACTATGCTTCTGCACCAAGAGTTGTATTTTCATTAACTGCATAATCAAGCACTTTCACTTGACGTTAGTTATTGTCCCTTTAGCTAGATCTCTGTAACATAGCTGGTAATCATATTGGTTTCACTCAGGACTGGCCTAGTTCTAAACGTTTTTGACTTCATAATTCATTCGGGAGAAGGGCTCAAATTTTACAAGAGGTGCAATGCTTTGCACCTTTTGATGTACTTTGAATACTTGAAGCTGCCCCGTGGTGTTTGTCTCACTTTAGGGAGCAGTTGACAGTTTAATCTTTGCGATCACTTGCACGTGTAACCAGATCCAGGGCGGTTTTATTTAGCCTGCAGAGGTGACATCAGTCAGGGCAAAGTGAAAGGTATTCTAGTCCCCGATGCCAAAAGGACTCCAGATACCTTTGACATTGTCAGACCTGCAGAGCTAGCTACATGGGGCTTGACATTATTTATGTGTGTTTTTATTTTTAGTTACAATGTTTACCTCATGTCCAAATATTAAGTCACCAGCTTTTAAGTGATGACTATCAGGTCAGGTCCTTTTATAACCAAATCTAATAAAAATCAAACATTGCCCTGCAAATATTCAGTTAAAATTATGGTTCCTATGTTTTTCACAGGATATCAGTGCCTAGTGTTTCATTGTTACATGCATGTGCCAAGCACACTTTTCTGTCATTAGCTGTTTAAAGATTGTAGTACACTTTGTTTATTAAAATAATGAACTGCGATTTATTGTTTCCTCTAACAAAGGAAATGTCTACACTTATTAAACACCTCATGGCCATAGAGGCACGTGGACCACCAGGGAAAAAAAGACGGAAAAGCAATGAAAATGGGATCCCAGAGAAGAATAGGGAAAGCAACGGTGCTGGGTTTTACGGAAGTTTTATCTGGAGAAAACACCAGCTGTAGGTCAAAGACTTTATACAAGACCATGGAGCAGAAATAATGAAATGCTCAGGCAATGAAGCAGTAAATCTGATTTTGATCCAAATTTAGTCATAACAAATTTTATCAAAGCTTCAGAGCCACGTCACAAACATACCTTCAGATTAATGTACATATTCTGATTTATTTTCATTAATACGTCCTTCACCTATCTTGTTTTTTTAATTATTTAATTTTTCATTATCTTGCAAATAATAATTAGCATAGGGGGAAAACAAAAAACTGAATCGTTCTCAAGGAAAAATCTATTTCCAGGTTTGGTAAATACTTTGGTAAAAAATGCTCGTGGATAGTTTCCCCCCAATTGGTCAGGAACCACAATTTGTCAGGACAAATCATCAGACTGAGATACTTCCTTTCAAAACAGTGTTTAAGGAACCACGGGCATATAAAAATCAGCCCTTATTTTTAAATGAAAGGGCAGGTCCGTTTACAGTTCACATAACAAAAATTCCTGATCAATTTGTAGCTCTCCATCAATTTTAGATCTTTGCAACCACAAATGTTTGATTTTACATCTGCTTAAACTGCTCCAGGTTTGCATAATGACCAATTATTATAAAAAATGAAAGTGTTTAGCATTTTTTTTGTTTTGTGGGATATCTGCCGGCACAGACTTTCATTGGTTTTCCTCGGTGGATTTTAGAGCAGGAAAGAAGATTGAGTTAACTTTGTGCATGCACTGACATCAGCCACTGACCAAGGCTGTCATGCAGACATCAAAACATGCACTTAAGAAAACTGCACACTCCCTTTTCCCACATCCCATCCCAGCGCCCTTTATATTGTCCACACAATGGAAATCCAAACACACAAGAAAGATTTTTCCATGCAAATGTGAAATCCATACAGGAAAAAGAGAAAGCAGTAGTCTGAGATTCACTGTGCTCCCAAGGAAAACAACGTTCTCTAAAGTGCCTGTGCCGCCAGTTTGACAACCTCGTGCCTTTCAATTATCCTGCCAGCAATATTTCAGCTTGACAAATACTGAAGGATATGACCCCTTGATCTGTGCTGAACCCAGCCTCACCTCATAACCATGGTCAAGCTGGATTGACAAACAATACTGTAATTACTATAAAAGGAGTTTATAAATTAGAGACAAAGTCATGGGGTTTATAAGACATGCATAGATACTGCTTTACACTTTTTGGTTGAAAAAGTGATGCAAAACCTTCTTGAGTGAATAAGATGTCAGGAAGGCCACATGTAATTAAATTCAATCACAGGGTGGGCCAGTGTTTGGATTAGCTCCACTTGTATCAGTTTTAGATAATATGAACTTTTGAGGGGGGTTTGCTGTCTCCTGTGACTTTGGAAAACCCAAAAATACAACTGATATTTTCCAAATAATATGACAATGGTGGCATAATTGATGGTTTCTGTTTCATGTGGTTAACATCACTTTATTTTCTTCAAGATGTTTTGCTTTTAACATGTTAGGTAAACACATTTGGACGTTGATAAGATCAGCTGTCCCTGTGGACTTGGGACAGGCTGTGGGAAAGTATATAAAAGTGGCACTGAAATGATGATCCCTCTTCAGATGGGACTCTTAATTGTTGCTGTCTGAACACCTCCTCCCAGTTTTACAGACGCTGTCGGCTGAAACCTCCTGACGCTAGTAGCTGTCTGCTGATGTGCTGTGTCGACTCCAGATATTAGAAAGCTGACAGACTGCAGAGCATCACCCGTACGTCATAGATGTGATTAGGGTCATGAAGTGCAGAAGGGCCTTTGTTCTGAGAGATATATTACTAAGAGCCCTCAAGTCCATCAGATCCAGACAGATAAATCAGTTCAAGAGCAGAAAATTAGATGAAAGGATTTCAAAAATGGTAAGAAGCCTCTCATTTGTGTTAGACTTTATCAAGCCTGAAGAATCAAAAGTGCTTTTACACTACAATCAGTCATTCACCCATTTACACACGTATGCTGGTAGGTTACATTGTAGCCAGAGCTGCTCTATGGCATTCTGACAGATGTAAGGCTGCCACTCTATGCACCACTAGCAGGCAAGTGAAGTGTCCTGCTCAAAGACGCAACTTACGGCCTGAATCAATGTCACCCTATTTTATTAACTTAATTACCAAAAATTAGTGCAAGGTTCATAGTCAAATTTTGAAATGAAAGAACATTTTTTAATAAAAGATAAATCCTTCCACCATTTTTGTTTTGGTCAAAGATGGGCAGTATTTAGTGACATTTACTCAGTTACATTTTAGTTCATACTGAGTTAAAATGTAGTTCTACGAGTAGTTTCACTGCACCACAGGTTACTTCTTTCAAACAAAAATGCACACATACACTCAACTGCACAACTGTTGTTGAAGGAAGACCTCTTTTCTTATTCACCAGCTTCATTGTTCTAATGTTTTTTTTTTCTATCTTTCACTTTCTATTTCTTTGAATGTAAATGTTTTAGGTACAAAAACCCCGAAGACGTAATGCAGCGACTATGCTTGAATTCATCACTGCAACCGTGACATTTTGTACCCATTTTAATAATGAATCAGTTAAAATGAAATGTAGGTCATCCAATCACTGGCTAAATCCTCACTCTTTGCCCTCAACTCTATATTTCTAAAGGTTAGGGTGTCCCAGTTGTTTCTTGGGAGATTGTGGAATGGCCTTATAGTGAAAGCGACTTGTCAGAGGAACACAGGGAAACAAAGGGGTAGGAGCTGCACTTGCAAAACTCCTAACAAAAGCAAATATTTTCCTAGACCACATATTTTTAATGGTACAATAGCCACTGAAATACCAAATTTGAAGTGTTCTAGTATATCTGATATTACTTTTATTTATTGGTTATAGTTAAAAGCAGAAGAGTATAGATCAAATGTAGCACTTTATCAACTCCTCAGAGCGCTTCAGTTTAGATTTAGTCATTCATTTATTCATTAATGCACACATTCACACCCTGATGGCAAGCTACTGGATTGTAGCCAAAGCTGTCCTTGTTTTTTGACTAAGGACACGATGGCAGAGATGCAATTTGAGCCAGCAACCTACCGATTACGGGTCAAACACCTGTTCTATGACTTATAAATGTTGAAAGCTCAAAGGAATAAAACAAAGCAATTTAACTTTACTCGATTTAGCCTTCTTGTCGTCTCCTGAAAGTCTTGCCTTCTCTCTGACTCTTTAACAGCCTAAATGAATCGAAGACATTTCTTTGCATGTCAGAGAATAAGTTCCTTTTACAAAGAATTTTGCAGCATTGTACCTTTTCTGACTGTAGTTTTAGAAACCCTCCTGAATATAATGCAGTATTTTCCATCTATATGTTGAATCTTTGAGTTTCCAAACAGCTAGTGATTTGTCTATTGAAGAATGATCCTGGAAACAGTCTTCAATTCCTGGAAGCATTATTAAAAATATTACTGAACTTTGTATGACCTTATGTACTCAGTGCCAGCCGCTGAGGTTTGCTCGCCCAAGCATGCAAGAATGTATAATTACTAAACAAGAGAGTGAAAATCAAAGCATCTGGCTCTGATCATAAAAAAAATAAACTTTTAAAAATACAGAGAAGATGAAGCAATAGACAATTAAGCGTGAATATTAAATAAGTGTATTACTATTTGTTTAAGGAGATGTAAAAAAAAGAAAAAGAGGAAGGCATATAGGAGATGCTGCCTCTTTAAAGCATATTGTTTGAACAATAGATCAGTCAACCCTGTCAGTGTCTCAGTGGAACTTTCTGTCTGCAATCTGTTTAAGGTCGAAAAATGCACCTATTTCAAGATACCTGATTTTGACATTTTTTTTCACCAATATGTGAAAGATTTGCTTTCAATTATTGGACAAACTCATAAATAAAGGGAGAAACAACAGTGTACACTGACTCTTGTACAAAGTGTACAGTACAATAAATATTTTATCAAGTGTTTTTACAATTCAGGAGAAAGAAAAAAGGCATTGCAATCACAAGAAGAACACAGAAAGTCCTGAAAAATTCCATATCTTATTTTGTATGTTGTGTGATGAGAAAGGTTAAATGAAAAGATTTCTTACGCAGAAAACATCAAGCCCATTCGATGTTGTGACACAGCCAAGAGGTTGCCATGTCCAACTTACTTAATACCATGAAATAGAACATGAAAGGCACTCCAAAATAAATGCTACTTGTTATTATAACAAATTTGTAGTTGCTTTGTGTTAGTTTTTGCTGTGTGACTGACACCTTTGCTCCATATTTTTACAATAGACTCAATAATTTCCTGTCTCATTTAATTTAAAAATTGGTCTGTTTTCCAGATGGTTATGCATATTTCTCACAGAGCTGAGAGATAACTTGGAGCTTACTGGGGTGAACCCACTGTTTTGGAGCAAAGGGGGAACAAAGCCTGTCTGGTATTCATCTGTGACATGTCTCAGACAAGCTCTGACATCTTGTCATTTCTGGGTTTTAAGAACGAGCAGCAAAAACAATGAAGAAAAAAAAAACAACAACTTGTAACACAGATGAATGAGCACAAAGGCTCCAAAGGATAATTTCAGAGCTTTTATTATAAAACTTCATGAATATATTGTGCAGATATAAAAAAAAAAAAAAATGACAGAAGATAACTGAATACAGTGCATCCACATGTTACATCCCACGACATGAAGTGACTGTGAAGCAGAACAGAAAGAGCCAGGGAAGGAACACAAGCCACTTTCCCAACCAACAAAGGGAAGAGATTTAAGAACGTGGCCTCAGACTTGGCAAATATATTGAGGATAGTCACGAAGTTGAATGTGGGCAATAAACAGTAAGTCACGCAAATGTACACTTCACATGCAACACAGTTGGTGATTCACTTAAGCGTCTGGCTGAAATCGTATTCCCTTTGGCTTCACTCAGTTATGCCATCATTTCTTATTACAGCAGAGAACAGACAAAACACATGAGTGAGGCTGAATGCAGGTTATCAATATAATGCTCACAAATTACAGCATGCAGTGAGAATCTAAGTAAACCACTTTTACTGCCAACTTAATTTGAGACAATGGAAAACCTTTTGGTTCCCCCTCCCTTCAGAGCCATCAGAACAGTGCTCCCTCCTTACATCAGCTCTGCTCCCCTATTAAAATAATGTATGAAAAGCTTGGTGTAAAATGCTATTAAAGTCTAAACAGGAATAAATTCTGAGTCAAGTCCTCATCTCAAAGGAACATGTACACTTCCCACAGTATGAGAGTTTGCTGTATAACCGGCCTTGATGACCACCAGCGTTGTCAGGAAAAATCTTCAGAGTACGACCTACATGTCTCCTCTTAATTGGATGCCTTTCATCCAACAGTTAGAAGTTGGATTCTGCCAACCAGCTGGGAGGGGAAGGGCTCCACACAGATAACATGATTACATACAGTGGGCGAAAGCAAGTAATATCTGAGATGCTGGAGGCCAGTAATAGAGATATGAACCGACAGAGCCAACTGAGTCTCAAATCACCATTTTCCTAAACACATTACAGTTGGTTGTTAATCACTGGAGTAATTTATGAAAGGAAATTTTCAAACTGTGCACTTGTACAGTGTTTGGACTTACAATGTTTATTTTATAATATTGTTACTCTTGTAATATAAAAAAAAAAAAAATATTGACTTGTAATAAACAGAAAATCAGTTCTTAAGTGCCTGAACATATATTTGTTTATGTTGTCTGACATTCAGTACTAATCATATTAAACAGGCTGAACATTACACATACATTTTATATACTACAACAGTTTGAGATTACTTAACAACATACTAATATGTCATCACATCTTAAAGTAAGGTAACTATACGGTCATTAATCTGAATAAAAACAACAATAGAAACACATTATGTTTTTACTATTATGTTATTTTTTTATAAAGAATTAGCTTTTTTGTCTGAAGTTTAATTTATTTTATATGAATGAGGAGGTGTGCTAATAAAAAGCAATTTTCTTCTATTTACTGGTTTGGAACATTCATCTAAATGTTACAATATGCAAAAATACATTAATTAAACCTTGACTTAAATAAGAAAGTGGTTAAACTTGGAACAAATGTTTGTTTTGGTTTTCTGTCATACTTCATTTGTTTGTTTTAGAGTGTTCATTGTTATTTTTTTGTTTGTTTGTTTGTTTTTTATTGGTCTTGCTTTTTGTTCTCTTGTTATCCAAAGCTCTGTTTTAATAATAATTTTGTCAAAATTTTCACTTTATAAAATTGTCTGGTGGTTGCTCCAAACTGGCTTGGCTCATCATTTCAGTCTTTTTTGCCTGTCGGCTACATCCTTCCATCCATACATTGTCTGGCAGCACCTTAAGCAGGGAGAACCAGACTTCCCTTTCAAAGGAAGTTTGGTAACATATGTCTTTGAAACATGTCTATTGCTTTTTTGCTACATCAAATGTGGTAAGATACCACTATATTATATTTGACATTATTTTCAGTCAAATTTAAAGCTGCACCAACAAGAAATCTGATCCATTGTTTCAACCAGTTAGCTTCATTGTGACTTTCAAAAGTCTTCAAATCCATGTTAAAATGCCAATTTTTGTGATACAAAATAAGGCCAAGATAAGTAATTTCACAACATATTCTCATTTCAGAAAAATGTATTTTCTATATCCGAAAAACAAACCAATCTCTTTTAATTCAGTTCAAACATTGCATCTTCTTTTGTACATACCTGCCATCAATTATAGAGAACCCTTAGCTAGAGTTAATGTTTGCAAGGAGATCACAAAGGATCAAAATAATCTTGTCGAACAATCGTATCCGCCAGCAGTAGGGTACAAGAACATCCTCCAAAGCATTTTATATTTTAAAATATAAAACCAAAACTAGTCAGGGAAATTGCACAGATCCTAAAGAGAACATTGAAGAGTTGCAGGAATTTCTTTTAGTGCTGGTGGTTTTCTAGTTAGGACATCAGTCTTTTGTATTCTCCATTTCTTTGTACTCCAGAGTACTTTTCAAAGACAGAGACCTTTTCCTTTAAAGAAAACACCAAGGTCTGGCTAAAAACTTCCAAAACCAAGTGGAATTATGTATTGGGTCAAACTCAACCGTTTGAAACTATTTAACAAGTTAAAATTGGAACAAAAAAATATTCTGCGCCTCAGCAATAGAACACCACAGGGATACCAAAAGGTAGAGGTGACACTATTAGTCTCTGTGGTTGCAAGAGGTTTCATCTTCTGATAGTTAAAGAACTTCTGTCAGGTACATCAAGATGTAAGATGCTGGAAAACAACTACCAAAAATTTTGAATGCTGAAACAGAGTCAGAATGTTGTTTAAGCAAAGTAGTTTAAAAGTTTGGACACTTAGGCAACCAAGTAGTAGCTCTTTCATTTTTTTATGTTTTTTCCCTCCATCAGATGTGTTTGTTTTCCATTAAAATTGTACACTAAGTAAATCACATTAAAGATGAAATAAAAAAATAAATATGAAAGATTTATGATGGTATGTTTCTTACATCACAAAAAATCTGGCACTTTAACGGGTTTTAAGACTTTTCACATCCGCTGTGATTATTGTGTATAAACAGCTAAAACTGTAGCTATTTTTACATGCTGTATTAACATCTTTGAGCACTACAGATCTCACAGTGTTAGTTGTGGTCACATACCAGAGAAGGCAGAAAGATTCATGTTGTATTTATGATGGACTTAGCAGACTTCTGGCCTCAGGGTTCAAAGAAATATCCTGAAACAAACAGGGAAGGAGCCTGACCTGACCTGCCTCTGCAGTGTGAAATTGCTAGCAAGTTGCATGTGTTTTTGTTCATCCCCTTCACCTTGAGGTTTCAGAAGATCGAGCAGATAGCACACAATGGTGCAGTGGACCTGCTAAGGGCCACCTTGCCAGTCCAGATGTGGTCTTTTATCTTTTTCAGAAGTCTAGTTGTGGGAATAAGTCCCCACAGAAAGAAACTTGTGTATAATCACAGTGCGCTGTTGCTTCTCAAGCAACAGTATTAGCCAAATCTGAAGAGGCTTTCATGGAAATATTTACTGGGTGAAAACCTTTCACACAAATACAGATTCTTTATAGCAAGCCAAGTGAGTCCTCAACCTTAAATCTGCATGCTGTTGTCATGGCTGAGTGTGAATGTTGCAAAATAATAATGGCCCAGTTAATCATACTGGGGAGATGGTGAAATATCCTGGATATATAAAACTGATAAGGTCAGCAGTTGACAGTGGACAGTCCAACAACCCATTGAGATCAAATGAGTGCCTTTACAAACTGAATCTCCTCAAGTTTTTCATGATAAGAGCATCACAGTGAGACTCTCCAGGCAAGCTCAGCAGTCCCTCCGCAGATAAATGGTTTCCTTTTTTGAAAGGTCCTGCTCCTCACTGGGATAAGAGACGCAATTAGTGAAACTCTTTCAAGCGCTGTGCTTTCATTATTGGACTCTCAAACATTGAAGCAGTACATTCTTGTTTGCACCCAGGTTAATTTGTACATAGTCCATGCTCCAACAGGACTTTTAAGCAAGACGCATTATAGTTCAGAAGAAAATGGGCTTCGATAGATATTTGTCATCTTAACAGTTGTTTTTGAGGGTCCATAATTAACAAAAAAGTAAGAAAAAAAACAATATGTCATATTTTTTGAATTAAGAAAATAATCTTTTTAAATTGTCATTTTTTGAAGTCCCACAACAGATAATCCAAAGCAACACCATGTAACATTGATTGAAAGCAGAGTTTGATGACTATTAAAAGCAGATGGCAAAGGAATGTCTTAAAACACTGAGCGAGTGACCAAATTTGGAGACCTCAGCTCCTCTTTCACTGATGGGAATCTTTAAATACTGATTTGTTTCCAAGCATTTTAAATTCATGAAGGTTTTTGGATTTGTACATATATTGATGTATCTCTTCTTTCTTTACTGTCTCACCCCATTAGGTGTGGAAAACACCCAGAAAACTTTTTAAAAGATTAACATTTTTATCAGTAGAAATCATTAGCTAGTGTAAAATGCATAGCACTTAACATGAGGACCCCGATTGTTTAAGTCAATCAAACTAAAAGTAGAACTTGCTTATCTGTGCACTGCATTAGGAAAAACTTTTTTTTCATCTTGCATTGTATAACCCAAATGCAGCATATTTAAAATCTAAGATTTTGTCTAACATAACAAATTTGTAGTTTGCTAGAAAATGCACTCTAGATCCAATTTTAGTGTCAAGGTCTGTTAAACATAGTTCATGACTGACATATCACAAAAAGCTGCAGTTTTAATTCTCTCAAATGATGAAAATTTTAAACTCCTTTCATTCAACATAAAGACAACTTTGCAAAAGATTTGTCTTCTGTGAAAATATTGTGAATATTTCCTTCTGCATAACATTATTGAAGTTTCTTTTCCGACACTGCACTCAGAACAACAAATAAGTGCACAGACCCAAGGTTCTCTAAATGTTGTAAAGGAGAAACTGGTGGTAGTTTGGATGGTTTCTGCCAAAGTGCAAAGACCAGTTACATGTTAAATATCAAGCTAGCAACATATGAGTATAATAAGCAGATTCAAGCAGACCACTTCTAACCATATAATATTTTCAAAGCTTCTATTTTAAATTCAAGCAAACAAGGATGAACCAACAGAATTTTTTAGTGTCTGTTTTCCTTCGATAGAACATAACTCTGGCAATGGGATCGTACTCAATATAAACCAGAAACAAACAGCAACAGCAGCGTCTTAGCACAATATTTTCTCTTACTATGGGGGTCAATTAGCAAAAATGGGAGAAAAATTCAAGAAATCCAAGCTAGACTTAAACCATCTTCCCATATTAAGGTATGCCACAAATCTAAAAAGTTATAGTTTCAAAATCATTACCATTTCCAGTTATATTGTAAGATAGTCATTCTAGAAAGATGTGAAAGAAAAGGCCAGTGTTTTCTCTGTCTGGAAGTAAGACTTGGGATGGTCTGTTGCTGCACACTGCAGGACATCAGGTTGAAAATCCCACAATGTTTTCCTTTTTTGTAAGAGAGACAAGTTCAGGTGTTAGACAACATTTCCAGTCACCAAAACTGAGGGTGGTCAAATTGTGGAAAGTAAAAGAGAGACATTGATCACTGTTATTGAAGTAACATATTTTAAGATTGTTCATGCTATGAAACAGCTGACAGCAGGCGAGCTAATGTCATCTTGTAACAGTTGTGCATCTTCAAAAAGCACAGAACAGCAAAGACTATAATTATTTTATGAATTATTGCACAGTGTTACAAATACAAAAATATATCATTTTAATGCAGTAAAGGCATAAAGTTGTTTTCTGTTTTAAGCTAAAGCTATTAAATAAACTTAAACCAGTATATGTCAAGTGAGACTGCAGTTTAATTGGCTAGAAAGAGCTAGACTGGGCCCATAAGGTCATTAAGTTCACCCTTCATGCTACACAAGTTGACTAAATTTTAAAAAGGCATTAATAATTATTATGAGAATACAACAAGCTTTTTCTAATTACCTCTTTAACTTAAACCCACATGCAGAGACGAAAGCTTGAGAAATGCTGAAGATGTGATGCATCCTATTTGGGAAAAAAAAAAAAAAACTTTTTTCTTTTCTGTCATCTAATTTGATTTTAATCTGCTTTGACACTGTTATGCAGAATACAAGTCAGTCATGACATAGTCTGGGAAAAGGGTGTAGACTCAACAGTAACAGATTAGATTCGTAGAAACAATGGTCTTAAACCAAGCCCTCCCCTCACTGTCAGAACTGGATGAGTTGTGAATACACAGAGAGAAAAGGCTTGACAAGTTCATTGAGGAGCTCTTTATCAAGGACAGCTTTGTTGGGACGTCAGGTTTGTTTGGATGTACAGATGTCAACCTTTTTAGGCAGAAAGCAGGCATGAGTAGTTTTCCATTATTATGGCATGGAAATATACATAAAAACATCTTGTGATTTATTGCTTCTAAGTACAACAGTTCAGTTAAAATAGAATTTTTTGTTTTGTTCTTAAAGATTTTGTTGTTAAATTGTGTGTAAGTGGTGTCTAAGGAAATCTTGAAACAATTCAAAAAGGTTTTAAAGATGAAACTGCTCCATAGATCATAAGATCAGGACAAAACAGATGAGCACAAACTGTGACAAAATTAGACTGACAAAATTAGACTGTTTAAACATGATGGGGTACTTATCAATACATTTTTAACCTGTTTATTTAACTGTTCTTTATTTTAAACATTCTTCTTATTCGTAGGGTTCTGTCATAAATCAGAGCATGGAGCTGCTTTGAAGCATCTGCATGTTTTCTCGATTGTTGACTAAAGTGGTCGAAGAGGCGCTGTCATGTCCCACAGATGGAGGTTTCTGAATCTTGTGACACAAAAGATAAATGCTTCGGCTATGGGCAGCGTCTTTATTAATGAAAAGTGACATCATCGCGTGGTCTGCTAAACAGAAATCAGGCCTTTTTCTGCAACACTCAATGCAATCCAGATGCCCTTTTGATTAAAGGCTTAAACAATAATGGAGAGGCAGGGAAAGGGGGCAGGCACAGCAAAGGTCAACCACTGGATTCTAAATACAATTGTCTAAAAATAAAAACATCTGGATGGAAATCACCTCCTCCGTAGCATTCGTCTCTCTGCTTCTTCAAAGATCGTTGTCATTTGGTTTCCAGTAACAGCTCTCAATAACCTCAAGTCATTTTTCGGACTCCTTCATGCATATTTGCTACAACTGTAGGAAATTAATTGTGGCAATACAGGAATGCTGTTACTCTGAGATCACTTGTTTGCAGATATACTGTTAGTGATAACTTACAATTTTAATCTTACTTACAGGGCAGCGACAATAATAAAGTCAAAAGTTTGTTGGTTTTTGTATTATGCACTTCTGAGCTTGAGAGAACGACAGTCCCCACAAGTAAATGGATTTCCCCAAATTTATGTAAACATTTCCAGTACCCAGAGGATTATGTCACCAAATTGTTGATTTCCTTTACTTTACTGCAGTGCTCCGAGAAGCATAGCACAAAAGTGTTGAGCAAAACAATAAACCAGATAACCCATTAAAGCAACGGTAATATAAAAAGCTTCAAAAAGAAAAATACAAATTACCTGCAATTTAGAAAATAGAACAGAAAAATAATACTGCGTCCAGTGTTTATGAAGGCATTTATGAAGCAACCGTGTGGTATTAATTCCCCAAAAATTCAAAGATAAACTGATCTATCATAATATTACTACGACCTTCCTTATGGTGTGCTAGTCACCCTTTTGTGATCAGGTCGTTTGAGCAACATCAGAACATGATGTTTGAAGTGTGATTGCCTTGGCATTTCGTTCATATGTGAATCTGAGTCTAGACTTTGGTCTGGTCCATGTCATAGGGTAAAAAGGCCTGGAAAGCACCTAAGTGGCACATGCAGTCATTTGGCAGTGGTACTGTAAGCCTCCTGTCCTGCAAAAGACGGGTTTTTGTAAACTAAACAAATAAAAACAAAAAAACATACCTGCAACAGACAAGGAGAAGTTCATTGCACAGGGATTTTTCCCTTCTCCTTCTCAACAACGTTTAACCTATACTGACCACAAAAAGACGCGGGTGGTTCAGACCTACTGCAACCTGAAGTGACACATAAAATGACTCACCTGATGCTGGCTGGTGCCTCCTCAGCTCACATTTTCCCCCAACCAATTTTTTCACAACCTCAAAGCCAAAGTTGAAATTGAAGAACAAACCCACCCAGTGCTCTCTGGCCCACTTGTTTTCTTTAGCATATATGTTGCTGATGCAAGGTGGATTGAGGGATGAAAAATGAGGATCAGTGACTCATTTTATTTGTTTAATTCTGACGTTGATGATGTTTATCATGTTACCATGGCGAGCTTGCAGCGATCCTATGTTCTGTGAGCTTTCCACCATTTTTTCCATTTGTAAAGCTACTGTGTGTTTCTGGTTTGTTTTCATTGTGAAGGTACCAGACAAACATGCAGCTCTCTAGTGAAAACACCAGGGAAAGTCCCTCTGTCTGTTGGGCTCTCAAGTTCTCTACTGCTGCAAAGTAATACGGGATACATAGCATTCTTATGAGGCATCTTTTCAGGGTTAAATGATGCTATCTGCTGGTGTAAACTTGACAGGTGCCACTTTTGTAGACTGCAGGTCCCTATGAGGTGGAGAACCACATTTGGAGGCAGTTGTACAAATTGTGCTGCAGGAGGTCAAATATGACTCAAAATAAAAACACAAACTACTAAATAAGGAGTTTATGGGCCCTATCCATTAGCTGTTTGTTTCATTAATTTTGGCTGTTTTGTGCTGTCTGAACTACAATCAATAATATGAAACTAAAAGATAAATTCACCTACATAGCTAATGCAATTTATTATTTTCTTTTTGTTTGTAACCTTCTAAACAAATTAATTTATTTTGTATTTAGTATTTGCATTATTTGGTGCAGGGTAATGTTTACTGTGCTTAGTAAGTTCCATAAACAACTTTTGTTGGCCTCCAACAAAAGTCTTTCCTTTTGTTGGAGGCCAAGGAGTTGTTATCATTTGTCAGTATCTTACCAGGTGGAGACAGCAGTTTGAGTGACCTCAGATGGGGCACTGTTTGTACAAATACTTCCATAAAAGGTGCTGAATCTGATCCATTTGTTCAGAATTGAACATCAAAGGTTGGACAAATCAAAACCTTAATAATATCCTTCGCCGGTGTTGACCTCCTATATTTTCAGAAGTCTACTATGACCAAGTAGAGTCCACGGGATCCCCAATACCACAACTTTTTGCTTTTATTTTTCAGGTTAAAAAGATGCCTAAAATTTGAAGGAAACATTTGTTAATCTGACTCCAAAATAGTTTTATTTGCAGACATCTGACCTGAACTGTACCAAACAGAGAACTTTGACTGCGAAAACAAAACATTCCTGATATCAAAAGAGGAACCTTGGAACAATGTTGGATCATGCTGGGGAAACATGGATTCCCAGGTTTTGTTTGAACTTGTGAACTACATGTAGCTCTGTGGGTGTCATCTCATAAGAAAACCAGACACTTTGAAATTCAGGCACTTTTTTCAGTCCTGCACTGAAGTTGCTGAATTTTTAGTTAACTAAACTTGCACTATGCTAAACATGAAATGTTTCACTTTGCATCCAATCTTGACTTCAAATGGTACTGAGACAATGTGAGTCTATTCATTTGGACTTATTTATCAATTCAGTATAAAATGTTTTTATGAGAAAAAAATTATTGTATTCTTTTATCTAACAAATTGCATATGGTTACCAGTTGAAACCACCCTGTATTGCTTTGTGAGAGCAGACATTTATGTACTCCCCAATGGATGCCACAGGAAATTCACTTCAAGTATGTTTTTGATGAAGGAACATTATAGCATGATATAAAGTTCAAAATGTCAATTTTTAATTACACTCAAACTGCAATCTGTTTTTTTTTTGTAATCCTTTTCTTTTCTAATGCTTTTTCCTCTCTTAGTGTCAACATGAAGATTGTTTTGAACTGTTGTTTCTTTTCTGGACTTTTGTTTATACACTCCTTAAAAAGCATAGAATTCCACATGAAATAGTTTCATAAATTTAGAAAAAACATTGTAAAATTGTTAGTGGCAACAACATATCTTGGCACACATTTTGAAACTTGAAAAACAACCAAGTCTTTGAAAGTGTATAAATAAACCTGAAAATGACTGCAAATGTACCATGGTAAATATTTAAATTGCAACAGTGATTTTCAAAAGATGGAGAAGAAGTGTGTCTTTCACAGTTGCAAAAAACAACAAATATGCTTATCTCTGTTTAGACATCTCACATTTATCTTATCGGGAGGGCCTTCTGATTTCTAAACACAGCCAAATCTCTCTTTCCTCTAGAGTCCAAAGAGACATGCAAAACAGCTCTACTCGGAGGCTGTCTGTCCCTGTTTGAAGTTTATCTAACCACCATATGTATTTGTTTTCCCCAGCAGAGTAAATGATGATTCTCTGTGCTCACTTGTCATCCTCCTCCCCCACTCGAGCGCATGTTATTTATTATGAAATGACACCTCAGTGTCTAGAGAGCATACTGCGGTGGGCATGATTCATGGCAACAAACCCTGAGACACAGGAAAACTATTAAAACTGCTATCAACATCATATCGCAGTTGGTGCACAAACAGACGGAAACTAAAGAGTCACCAAGAAATGTCAGCTCAGCATGAAGACAGGGAGCAGAAAGAAGTAGAAACCTAATAAATCTTAGAATCTGCTCAATAAACCCCAATGCTCAATGGAAATATTTGCAGATATAAAACAGCCACATCAATCTGTCAGTGTGGCAGTATCTACACATGTTGTATTAACTGTAATGTTCCAACAGTCTCTTTCAGTCATGTAAGCAGCAGGGACATAGCGCAACATGGAACTTCAAATGATGCATATAAAACTGAGCAATTTCATATTATTTATAAGCCAAAGTTCCATTTGACATGTCACAATGATAACAACGTGAATTAAAATTGTACAATATAACAAAATGACTCCTTGAGTGGATATTTGTTTTGTGATCTAGCTTGGGACTAATTTCAGATTAAAACGACCATATTTTACATTTACTGTGCAGTGCATTGAAAAAGTGGTCACACTCCATTCATTCTGTCCCAGTACAGTCCTAAACCTTAATGCATTTTCTTGGGATTTCAGTTGGACTTAGAAAAGGTAATGCATATATGTGAAATGGAAGGAGAAATTATGTATAAATTTCAAAATCTCAAATGTGCAGCTTTTGACATCTCTGTCTTGATATCCTCATTAATTCAGAATTCATCTAATTATAAAGTCTGTCTGTGTATATTTTACTCTCCATAGAAAGTTAATCTGTGAAGGACTCAGAGATCATAAGTGAAGAAACAGCATAATGAAAACTAAGGAACACATTAAACAGGTCAGAAATCAAGTTGTAGAGGAGTTTAAAGCAGAGTTTGGTTATAAAATAACATATAAGGCACTTCCAACGATATCTTTTTTCAATGTCAAGCCTAAATGGTAGTCAAATAATGAGATGGCCACTGTTTTGATATGATTTGTTGATACGTCTGCTTGTAAAATATTTTGCAAGTTGAAGTAAAGTTAATCACACACAAACAAAAACAGAAAGAGGTGTTCTTCTGCTTCATAAACCTGTATTTTGCATTTAATGTTGTGAAATAAAGAAATGATTAATTTGGCTGCACTTTTTGCAGTTCTACCATAAGATTGTGGAGTAACTAAATTGACATAGAACAGGGGTTACCAGCTTTTACACTGTGAAGAGCTATGTTTGATCTCACTCCTACTAAATAAAATTTATCTAGAGTCACTCGATCTACATGATATTTTTATTTCTAAGTCTACATTTTAGAAAAAAAGAGAAAACATCAAGGTTTTAGAACAAGAGAAAATATGCATTTTTTTAAATGTGAGCATTCAATATTTATTAAAAATGAAGGAACACAAAACATAATTTGTAACATAATGATTAAGAACAAAAGCAACTATTCCTTGTACCATTATTGTCATTCATTCATGGAACTTCTGTAGAGATTTTTTATGGGAAACTTCAGTTCTATAATTTTTTACTACTATTATTAAAAGTGAACATGATGAGTCTAAGGAGTTGCAGGTTACAGACTCCTGACAGGCTGACAGGGAGTTACAGTGTTTAGCACAGTCTGTCTTTCAATATCAACATTACCAAATGGATGCATAACACCACAGATGTAAATAGATTGATGTGGGTCAACAGAAAAATTTGCAGAGCTTTAATAGTTTTGCAAGTTGTACACACACATGGAAGCTGTCAGCAACTTTTGAAAATTGTACTTTGATGAAAATAGCTTTACTGTTTACTGGATTAAACTGGGATGTATCTGACATAAAACCATACAAGTGGGACTACAACTGGGAATGGAGGCTGAGTTTAATTCTGATCATTTAGAAATATCATTGCCAGGACTGTGTATCTAACACATGGGACTAGATCAGAATGTTCTTGGACACATTTATTTATTATTATAGATACTTAAATAATTTATGCAATGCTGCTGCTGTGTAGCAGCATTGCAAAATAATGAGTCACCCTGACAGGTCGTCAGTCTGTCGCAGGGCAACACAGTACAAACAACCATGCACACACCTAGGGAGAATTTAGAGAGACCAATTAACCTGACAGTGATGTTTTTGGACAGTGAGAGGAAGCCTGAGAGAACCCACACATGCACAGGGAGAACGGGAGAAAGTGCAAACTCCATACAGGGCCGGGAATCAAACCCAGGACCTTCTTGCTGCAAGGCAACAGTGCTACCAACTGCGCCACTGTGCAGCCCGGCAGAGAAAATATGTTAAGAAATTTTATCTCGATGGACAACAGATGTTAAATTTGTATGAGGTCTTTTATTATAGATTAATTTAACAGCAGAAAAAGAAAATATGCATCTTTGCCATCGCTATTAGGTCTTCACACCATGTTGCCGAAGCATGCCAGTTCCCAAGATTTCAGTATTCACTCCCTCTTGAACTCTTCCCCGCTGCTTAAACACAGTACTGCTTCCGCTTTGACCTTTAAATACTCAATACATTGAGAGGTTTTAAGGCGTAGAAATAACAAAAACACCTGAAATCAATAATTTGAAGTGGTGAACAAATACTTTCAACAATATAATATATATCTTTCAAACATCTAATCTTTGCAGAAAGTTCATACAAGAGTTCTTTAAAGTTTTTCATTATAGATTTTTGATTGTGTTTTACTTTTGGCTTTATCTGCCATGGAATGTTTTTGACTTTTCATCTTGTTGTTACTTGTTTGTTTGTTTGTTTGTTTTGTTCCACTGATTGTGTCATCAACAAGTTAGTATTTTAAAACCCTGATTCACAACTTAATGTCTGGACACTGATTCCTCCACCACATTTGTAAACTGTTAAAAAGCGTAAAAATAATTTTTGCCAAGTTTATTCTGTCTATTCCCAGGTTTTTTAACAGGCTATCACCCATCAAAATGCAAATGATTAAAATAAAAAACTATTTCCCAAAATGTCAAACAGTTGGTTTGGATGTACTCTTGTGGAGAAATAAATGAATGCCTGTGGTTTACAGTCTGCACAGTGGGATATCCATATCATTTTGGTGCACTTAAAGACAGATATGGTAAATATGGCCTGGCCGAAATCAGTGCCGACACACATGAATAGTCTTGGCAAATGCACTCAAGATATCCTGTGAGTTCTATAAGCCTGAGCTCAAATGGCATAAACTTGAACCATAAAACATTAACAAGCAATGTTTATGAAAGTAAATCCTTAAAACCCCAGAAATTTAAGTTCAATGATAAATTTCCCTTTTGGATTGCTTTTGTCTTTAAATGCACTTAGATACTCATGGAAGCTGCTTTGAAAACTGAAGGTGGACATATGGCTTTCCCTTTCGTCCCTTCAATTTACTGATCCATGCCAGGTGGTATTATTTCCACATTGCCTTCAGAAGATAATGAGTTCATTCCAGGGAGAAAAGGAAAAAAAAATGCATATTGCCATACAACACAAGACACAACTTTCCCCTTCAAGCTGAGCCAGACTATCCTTTGGCAAAAATACATTTTCATTTCTTTGTCTGAGAGGTGAAGAAGTCTATTGCTTCCCATGAGGTCATCAGATGTTTCTGTTATTATCACAGAAAATTTATTATGATGGAGTTCCAGGACAACAAGAGAGGAAAAAATGTATCATGAATCGGCCTGATTCATATTCTGTAACATGCTGGACAGGCAGACTGTTAGACAAAATGAGGCAAATAGGCGAAGTATTTTCTGTCTGTACATTGTATAGTATGGTGAGCAGATAAGATGGGAGGAGTGAATGGATGTTTTCACTCCCTGTCAGGTAGAACTGATGGTGTCTCTTTTAGAACCACACAGTTGGGCAGAATAACTTGACAAAAATGCATGGAAAATGTGGGTCATTGTTCTGCTAGTCTCTGTTTTGAATTTGTCATGGCGGTGTATTTAACGCTGTCACAGTGATGGGTTTTGATGTTAACTGCAGAACAAATGTGGATTTTTTTGTAGTTTTAAAATGCTCCTGCATGAGCTGATCAGGATTATGCTCATATCTGTAGCAAAATTTTGTAATTTGGTCAGGTAAGATCTTGCTTTCCTAATTTTTCTTAATTTTGCAAACAAATGCCAGTAAATATAAAGACAGCAAAAGACACAAGAAGACACCTTGTGTAGAAGAACAAAGAGAAAAAAGAAGAGAAGCTGGTGTGCCACAAAGATACTTTGTAAATTATAGATGTACAGTTACTCAAAAAGACCAGAGATGGCCATTATATGTTGAGACGGTCATAATTATTCACATCGGTTATTTGAAAACTCAAACATAAACATTATTACAAAATAGTACATATCAATCAAAGGAAAATTAATCTAGAAATATATTTAAATATATTTTTTAAAGAAAACAAATATTATTTAAAAAAATAAATGTAATACGGAATCTTTTACCATAATTTTGTCTCTCTCATTTTCTACCAAATGTGCAGCTTTGTATGAGCAACACTTTTGGTTTGTCTTGGCGCACTGGAGTTTAAATCCTCCCAGAAATGTCTGATAGGAGAGTTTTAGTCAAACAAAATGTCCTGTCTTGTTAAAAGTGACTGTACTAGCAAACCCGGTTTATGTCAACATTCCTGTGAAGTATGTGTCACTCTTTGTCATAATCACATTTAAAGTTTTAATCAGATTAAGCATGTACAATACAAGCATACCCCATGTGTGGTCTCCTGCTGCAAAACCCCGCCTAAATCCTATTATTACCCATTTTAATTACAGGATAATACCTGTGGGATATTGGATCATTATTGTTTCTAATATTAATAATAAGCAAATGATTTACATTAGAATCACATGCTTCTCTTTTGTGATGCCTTTTCACCAAATATGTGTGATGGAACTGCTTAATGAAGTTTCTTAAGAAAGCAGATGCTAAATTTGAGCAGCTGATCCCTTAAAGTTATGTGCTGGACTTAAAAAAATAAAATAAATTCAGGCAAACTCACTTGAGATATAACCTCCCACCTGTAAAACATGTCATAATCATTTTTGTTTTGCTTTTTTGCAAAATCATTTTTTAAACAAGAAAAAAATTTACCATCTGAGAAACAGGCTTCAACATGCCTCTGGTGACATCACATAGAGCACTTGATATGAGCTCTACTAAATATATACATATTGTAATTTTATTTTTATTTAAATCAAATGCCTCAGTCAAAGCTCTTTATTCAGTTCTGTAATACTGCAGCAAGAAATTTTAGGGAAAAAATCAATTTAGTTTTCAGGTAATTTTGGCAATAACGAAACACGTGGAAGCAGTTTGTTAAGGGCAGAAAGACATGTTAATGGCTGCATTTCCTTTTTAAATATCTTCATCCATAACAATTAGCTGAAGTGTTATTAAAACCAAATCATCCTGATGATGCATTCGAACATTTTCATGTTGTTGCAATGTTTCCTGCACCTCAGATGCATTACCGGCTACTTTCTCTGAAAATTGCCAGATAAACAAACGTAATAATTGAATCCTACCAGCAAACTCCACCATGCATACTTCAGTCCCACCATTCCAAATATGTTGTTATTGCTTTGTTGCCTAGCCCTAGACCAGTTGCTCCCAAACTTTTTCTCCTGGCCCCCCCCCAGTGGTTTCCAAACATTTTCTGGGCCCCCCTATGGATTACAAATAGGGAGAGTTAGACTCTGGGTGTCTGTTTGAACGACGTGTGTGACCGGGAGGGAGGTGAAGAGAAACTCCCTGTTTGAGAGTCCCTGTCATGCGATTTGTGTCCGGGGGATGGGGGTGTGGTAGAGAGAGAGATTCTTAGAGACTCGCTGTTATACTCTTCCATCCACTCAAATCCCCCCCGCCCCCTAGACCAATTAACGCAAAACTCATGTTTTTGGGATGTCAGAGGAAGCCAGAGTTCCCACAGAGAACTCATACAAGACCAGGGAGAACATGGAAACGCCATGCAAAAACACCTCAGGCCAGGATTTTAACACTGGAACCTCTTGCTACAAAGTTCTTACTGCCACTATGCAGCCATATGCAATTGTTTATACCACTTAAAATTCTGAAGACAATGAATGTCTGTGTCATTGTTGCTTTAGCTTCCCCATCAGTTGGCAGTAAAACTCCGGCTCAAAAATGTAATGGTAACTTCCTTGCAACTTAAATACATCATAGTCTGTGCTGTACTTTGTCAAATGCTTGTGATGTTACGAATACCAGCATATGCAATGCATAATGAGCAGTTTCTTTCTTCTGTGTGCTCTTTAAAAATTTTATCTTTTTAAAAAAAATCATACATGGAAAATGTACATCTCATTATCCAATCAAGTTTTTTGTGTTGTCAGTGTGAATTTAAAATGAACCACTGTATAGTGAGTTCAGGCACACTATTCCAAATTTTTCCCTGTTCTACTTCATTTGGCCGGAAATTCTGTCTTTTTTGATCCTAGTATTGAATTAAAAGTGTTTTCAGTCAGAAGTCAGTAAGTACAGGGAGGAGCAGGGAGGTCTGAGGAAACCCCACCACTGAAGGTGTCAAAAGAGGAGGACAGATGTTCTGCTTGTCTGCTAGTGAGGTCACTGTGATGGCTTTGACTTCATTCACACAAGTCAGCAGGGCTTCTGCAGCCAACGGGTCATAAATATGTGCCTGGGATCTGGAGGCAGACATTACCAACATAGCAGTGCATGACCTAATGATCTGGCAGGCTTTACGTAGTGTAGCGTGCTGTCTCGGTGTGCCCATATTACAGTTTCTTCATGCAAAATAGATTTAGTGTGTAAGTGCAATAGAAGAAATGTGATACCAATAAAAAAGGGCATGGTCATTTCCAGCTGAACTGAAAATCTTGCTTTTAATGTTTTGTAAAATTTCCACCAAAGGACATTAAAAGAGAGCAGAAAGATATACTTTGTTTCTTAGAAAATAAATATTTCAAGTCTTTGCACTCAAGCTAAAACATTCTTGGCAGTGATAGCTCTACAAACTGGTGAATACTTGAGACTCATTAGGAGAAAAGGAGAGTTGTTCTCACCATGACTTCTGAGTTTGATAAACAGTCACATTTCAACCAATGGTAATACACTGACAACTTTTGGCAGAAATCCCTTGTAACAGTTTGGTGACCATTATAGAAACCATCTAACACCAATTACTTTAAGTTTTAGCAATTTATGCTTATTTTCTTTACTCTATTAAAAATGAATCATAAATCTGATATTTTGCTCTAAAACTCGTATCTTGTTGTTTTCCAAAATGATGGTGTTGATGTTCATGTCGCCTTACAGGTCAAGCAATTCCAGTTGCTAAGCTCCAGAGAGGATTTATTAGAACCAGATGGGCTGTGTTGCCTTACAAGCTCAGCAGAGTCAAAAACACTGGGCTGGCTTCTCCCAGGCCTACTTCGGGGGAACAGAGAGCGGCCGGTCCACCCATTTCCTTTCCTTGCCCTTCCCAGGCATGTCAGTGAGGAGCCAAGCCAAAAACATCAAACCTGCAGTGGCTTTCGGACAGGCGAGGGCTCAAACAGTGTGGTAATTACGGATGGCAAGAGGGAAGGTGTGTGGTAGAGAGGAAGGGGTTGCCAGGCGGAATACCTTGGTGCCAAAGGCTTTAAAAGAGCCACAAATGAACTAAAAGATAATAAACAAACAGATTACTAAAAAGCCTCAGCACTTTCTTTTTTCTCCTTCTGTCAATTTGTTGACTCTGACTATTATAGTAGAAAGGATCCTCTCTGGTTTTCTAGATATCCTTTGATATAAAACAGTGACACAACATAAGACCCATTAGGTCACAGAGTTGCGATTGCAGGGAGTGATGAATAATAGTGAGGATCAGTGGTATCTGATCCTTTCTTTCGCACTGTGGCTCTGAACCTATGATCATGTACTGGATATGTGGATCTAGGATATTTGTACAACCATTTATTAAATAGTTAATTTACTCAATTTACTAAAATACCTGTCATCATGTATTTCCCACATCAAAATGTCTTTACAGATATTTTGCTGCTGTTCAATTACTTTATATTGGCTAATTCAGTGTAAGGCATTTACAAAAAATGTCATTTCAGTTTAATCACAAAATAAATAATCCCAGTTATCAAACAGTTCACCAAGTACATCAAGCTCCGTTAATTATTCAAATTAGTTTAAAAGCTTCAATCTAAGAAAACCCAGCAGATTGCAGCAGTCATTGACTTGCAGCATTCATTCCTTCCAGATGAGCATGTAACAACAGTAGGCAATCACTTGCATTGTGTTACTGACTTTGCCGCAGTCCCTCAGCATGTATGTAGCAACAGTGGAGAGAAAAAAGTCCCATAATTTTAAACATTGCTTGTTAATGTTTTATCTTGAAATGTAAACCCTTAATAACAGAAGAGGAAAAACGATTAAGTGATACCAGGATTATTTCAGCGAATGCCCGATTCCCAAAAAGTACCATAGCTAAATAGAACACCAGACTAAATGTAGCTTCTATAGAGAGACAAAATTGGAAAAAAAGAACATTAATTAATGGTTGAAATAACAACAAGCAATGCTTTTAGTTATAGCAGCATAACTTCAGCGAGAGTTCAAGATAACCAAAGCCAGCCTAACTATAAGCTTTATGAAAAAGGAACTTTTATAGCCTATTCTTAAAAGTAGACAGCATGTTTGCCTCACACACTAAAGCTGGGAGCTGGTTGCATGTGCATACTCAGTCTGAGCATGTTCTAAGGACACATAACAGAACAAAGATGTGAATCAGAGCATGAAAAAATAGAATTCAGAGCTGAACAGTAAAAATAAGGAGCTTGAGTGGCAGATCAATTGAAACACCTGAAGATGATGATGCACTGCAGGTGAATGGCACGAGTGCTTACTGGTAAGCATGAATACAATAAAAATGGGAGGGAGAATAATGTGAGAGAAACTAAAGAGAAAGGCTAACAGCAAGCCAAGAAAACTAAATAGAATGCAAAAAGAACAAAATGCAAGAATAAACTTAGCAACTAAATACAAAGGAGCAGACCAGGATGGGAGTACCTTTTGAGCAATAATTAATTCAGGCGCGAACAGCAAATGAGAAGACAAAAACTGGAGCAGTGTGTCTGTATCTGGTGGATTTTTGGCAAAAACATCTTTGTCCTTCAATTGGTGAAGGACAAAAATGTCTGTCTTTCACAAACACCTTTGTGAAGGATGTTTGTGTACAGCTAGTAGACTATCCAAAAGTTTTAATCAAGCTAGAGTGGTGATACTTCATAGTAACATTACTAAAGTAAAACATATGTCATAAATCTACTCCTAAAAGTATTCTTTTTTCAAAAAGTTACTCAAGCTAATGTGACTGACTAAAAATAATTAGTCACTATGTTCTCCAAGACACTGAACCATATGAATTTGACTTAGAACTGGCTTTGTTCTTTGTCATTTTTTGTGCAATAAAACTACTAATCTATTTATTGATAGATATTCATAAAAACATTGTGTGTTTCTATTCTATTTTATGACGTTAAGGGGAGTACATGTAATCATTATTTTTCCACTGAAAGCACTGCTGATAACTATAGACTATAGGAATCACCATTAAAACTTTAGGAATATATGGAACAATCAGATCTCTGATGTCTGTTGGAGTTTGATGATTAAGGCCTTCATATGTTAGAAGGAGAATCTTAAATTCTATTTAAGTTACTTTCAGTGCTCAATGTTTGGTAACCCTTCATTAAACCATTCCATATCAAGCATTTATTCCACTTACATTTTCAGAGACAGACCCCAAATCCAGGAAAAAACAGTCCACATTTTCATGGTTGAGAATCATAGTCTCAGACTTAGAGATTAGAGTGGCTCTCCTACTGACCACCATCACTCAGTTGTTTTTCCCATGACAACTTGAGACACTTTACATAAACACCATTGGATCAGTAAAAAGTAGCGGCTATGGTAAAGTCCAGCTGCCTTGATGAACAAGCTTGACTTTGTCAGAGGAATGCAGACAATGCACTTGCTTTGGGAAAACAAAGACAAAATAGGTATCCAAAGCATCCCTGGCTCCCCATAATCCAGCAACACCTGCCAAAAGATTACTTGAGGAATAGTCATTAGGATTTCCCCAGATTCACAAACCACATATCCATTGAACAACAAAACCTAACATGGTCCCTGAGCAACTCTGCAAGGGTAAAGATCTTGTCCATTGTTGTACACCCATAATCAAGGCCCCACTGTGAGAACCTCTTCTCAAACACCCTAGAATAAGCTTTTTTAAAGAAACTCAAAATTAAAAATCACTTTACCTGGAATTGGGAGTTTTTTAGGTGACTTCATGGTTATCTTAATCAGCATGATCGGTGCTGCTCTGTGTTCTTGCATAACCAGAAACATATGAAACAGTCAGATTTTTACTTTTGTAAGAGTGTATAAGATTTTTTGGGCCAACTGACCTGCGATGCCCAGCAACAGCAGAGGGAGGGAAATACTATGTTAGCTTATGCTCCTGGACTTTTTCTGGGATCTCATAAAATTGCTTTAAACTGTAAAAACAATATAATGGAAAATTTTAATGGCTTTGGCACCATAACTTTTTAAAACCTTGGTATACTTTGACACTGGTAACAGGTCCATGCCTTGTGTTAACCATAACTTTAATTTATCTTGAGAGGAGGTATGTTTTAAAAAGTCTAGTTTTACAAATTTCATTCACTCATTGACCTAAATTTTCTATTCAAACTTCTAACATGCAAAAACTCAACTGTCACAACTACCAGATAAACAGTTTATCCCACTTTAAAGTAAGAGTTATTGTCAACTGAAAATAATAACTCTGTGTTTTGAATTGTGTGTGTAACTGAAGATAACTTCTGTGAAATAGGTCCATTATTTCTAGACAGATTTCCTCTGAATATTGCCAATATTAACAGTATTATCAGCACCAAGAACATTCCCTAGCTGTCAACAGCATGTAACTGTACTTTTCAATATAAAAAGCTCAATTAGGTTTAATAAAGCTGGATCCAGCTCTGGGACATTTAGTTTAAGTTTCCAATTCTCCCACAGGTTCTTTTCTGACATTTCTATGTGAATCACAAACAATATTAGGTGTTGCTGAGGATGAATCTGCAGGATGATTCACTCTCTCCAGTTTTGGGTGCGAGGCATTGCCAGACTTTATTTGCTCATTAAAGGCATCACTTATGATCTGTTACAGCAACCAGAAACGATTCAAAAGATGTTTTCAAGCAGGTGGGGAAACTTATGTGCATGGGTGTATTTCCTGTGGAGGAGCAGAAAACACAGAAGAAAGCTGGAAAAATGGCACAGCCCTGTTACGAGGATCTGGTGTTTTCTTGTGTAGTAACATGACACAATTTTATTTTGGGTGGCCTTGCGTATCCCCCCTATGAAAATATAAGCAGCAGCTGTTCAGGGAATTCCTAAACATAATTCATTGCTTTAAGAGAGGATTTTCCTTGCAGCCGTCATGTTTTGCCATCACAAGTACATGTCTCAGAAGGATCATATTAATGAAGCTTTGGCTAAAGGCAGAGTTGATTTACTCAGTGCACTCTTCAAAATGAGAGGCCTTTTTGTTAGGAAGCATAGATCGAGGAAACAGGTAAGCATTAAAGCCAAACCCCAAACCAACCTGTTTCTTGACTACTGTTTTCTAGTGCCAGGGAAAGAAAATATATCTTCTGAGCACTAATTTATGATGACGGATACTGGAACACTAAAAAAATTAAAAAGGTATTTGTTTAGGACTTATTTCAAATTTTCACTAAGGGCTATTGCGATATAAAGTTCAGATGAGATCATATGGCTAATTTACATGTTATATAAACAGACTTTGCTGTGTTACACTGCAGTGCTCAGCAACAACCAGCAGCCTAACAGAGTGTAAAATGTATCTCCATTAATCACAAATGCATTTAAGAGAGCACTTGTCTGTAATATGTCACTGAGTGGGATGATGTCCATCAGTCAGCTACTCTGGAGACGTGGTTAATAGATGTTTTTGAAAGTAAGGTTGAATTAGCAGTTTAATATGTCTGACTGAACAGTGCCCTTTTACTGGTTTGGCAAGAAGGTAAGGCAAGAAAATTCTACAAAAATAATTTTCAAAACTCACCTAATCTTGCTAAGAGTTTCGAGGGGGCATGAATCCTTTGCATTCAACAGGTCAGAAGCTCACTATGTGCATGTTGCCAATCCATTAATGGCTATCGACACATCCTCTCATCTAAGGGTCATTTATTGTCACCAATTAATCTGTCATGCACGTTTGTCTTTGGAAATCAGAGGAACCAGAAACAAAACACTGAGGAGAACACTCAAAATTCACATTGAAAGGCTACAGCCGAGATGTGAACCCTCCATCTTCTTTCTGTGATACACTTACTGCAAATCACCATAAATTGTGATTTTAAGTTGACTTTACTTCTGTTTTTAATTGCTTATATCAGTCACTGTTTGGTTGACCTTATTCTTGCTAGTTAGGTCAATAGAAAAATATGTTTTCTGAGTGAGTTATATTTAGGTGTTATGGATAGCATTAAGCATGTGTTCAAGAAACCCCTCTTATTTGTAATTGGACAAATTTCTTTATTACCATAACAATGACTATCGTACTTTTGATGAATCTTTTTTAAAAAGTTCATTAAAACTATATTGGAGGAAGTGAATGGTTTACTTAAAAAAGGTTACTTATTTGTGTTTGGTGAAAACAGCAGGAATGCTGTAATTTAGTAATGAAACAAGTCAGCAAAAGTTGTACTGTACCGAATCTATCAAAAAGTATGATGTTGCATATTTTGTTAAAAAGTTACTTGTGATAACCACCAAAACTACCTGACAGAAAGTGCAAAGAACACAACTAGTCTGGGAGTTTGGAAACAGCAGCTCTGAGGAGGAGCTTCACATGGAAGGCGGTGCTTGAAATGGCTGATTCAAGGATTTCTTAAACAAGAATCAAACCAATATTCTAGGTATGTTTTTGAAGAGGAAATAACATTATAACATAATGTAAACTTCAAAAAAGTCAATTTTAGATAATACTGCCCCCTTAAACAACTGTGAATATTTTTCTTTTATGCCAAGTTATCTAAATTTCAAATCAACTAAGTGTTGATTTGAATTTATAACACGGAGCATTTATGCAGGAAGGTTAAGTGACAGGTAACCAATGAGAGAATGCTATTTTAATTTATTACAGACTCAAGAATTGACTAGAAGTCATATCACTTTGACAAGGAGAGCAAAAAACTTGAGACATGGCAAAGAATTACAGAGAATTACAGAGAATTACAAGCTTGAGATTTTTCTTGGACTTGTCCCTTAAAATATAAGTTGAAACTGTTTCTGTCAGACTTGAGACTTAGCTCGGGCTTACTCTTCAAATACTTGAGACCTGAGTTCAGATCTCACATACTTGGGTCTTGCCAAATACTGATATAAGAAAAGAATTTGTATTGCTACAATAGCATTCTTTGCTGAATTTCTCACAGTACTGCATATTTCACAGTTTATGAAAAAAGCCTACAATTTATATTTTTTGAAGGTGCAATAATAGATTTCATTCCACAAGAAGAAAACCAAACCTTCTCCCTCTGTCCTGAAGGCCAAGACTAGATGTCATGCCAGAGTAGCAGCAAGCCTCTTGATGTGGTCTGTCATTTCCCCTGAATAGGTCTTGCTTCAGCGTCACGGTGTGCCACAGTGTGGGAAAAAAACTGTGTGAAAGGGACGGGAGGAAGTGTGCATTTATCTCTATTGGTGGGGCATGATTTCTACTTTGATCTATCTGCAGGGAAGCCCCTGGACTGCCTTGAAGGCAGTTCAGCTACAGGGTCACTCTGTCAGCCGCAAAGTTTGGGACAGCACTTGTTTGGATAAAGACAGATTCTCCATACAGTGGAATAACAGCAGGTGGAGAGTAGTCTTGGTGCACAGATTATCCCAAAACATGTTACAGTAACATGTGTTCCTCTGATGTTCAATGTCGTGACAACCTCTCTTTTCATGCAAACCAACTCTTGGTTCTCACTCAACAGCAATCAAAGGATTTAAATGGTCTTAATGACAAGACAGACCCTGTTCAGCACAAATGAATCGTGAACTAAGGTTCAGGGAGAAGATTTACATTCAGGGGCATGATATCATGGGGTTTGGTCTCCTTTGTAAGTATCCATCTCAGCTTCTCCAGATCTTTAGTCACTGAGCAAACAATCCTTTATTTGCCCTTCTCATTCAGCAAGGAGTGGCTGATTAAATGATCCATTATACATTGTCTGGAAAATAGTAGATTTAATTAAAGCATATGCTGCATGTCAACACCTCCCCCAGTTTAAGAATGAGCTAATACAGTTCTGTTCAGATGTCATTGTGTCTTGAATCTGTGAACAGCCCACACATATGTCTGCTTTCAGAGTGCCTCCTCTGAGGGGGAGTTGCTCGCTGGGATATGTGTTTCCCAGAATTTTGTTGTGTCTCATGTTTGGTAAATGTCTCCTCATGCATGTCTATCTACTCTCAGGATTTCCACCTGTGGGTACACCCAGACTCTCTTCTTCATTCAGCATGCACACGGAGGAAGACAGTCAGCAAAAGTGCAAGTGGCACATGCAAGTGAGAGCTGGCCTGGGATGCAGATTAGTTGCTGCTGTGTCCATCTGGTGCTGACAGTTCACACAGGCCCTTTTTTCCACTACCACAGGGTGTATCAACATGCTGCTTCCCTTCTCAGGGGGCTCTATCTTCTGGGCTTAGGGATAAAATTGTGAATTCACTTGTTGAACAAGTTTTTAAACATAAATATCTAAAAATTTGATGCACTATTTTTTTTAGCTAGAAATCTCCTAATATATAGTTTTTTGTACCTATGCCAATCTGAGTCTGAGAATTTGCAGATACTGAGTGTCAATACAGAACCTATAAGTTGTGACAGATCACTAAGTAATGAACTCTATTTATGTTTAGCAAACCTAATGGCAGTCAGATCAGATACCATACCATATAATGCACAAAAGGTGGCAAATATATTATATTTGTGTCGACGTGTGAGCATGCACAAGGGCTTCAGGTGATGCAAAAGCCAACTTAAATCTGTATTATCCAACAGACCAAAGGCTTCGATAGTGTTGCAGTTTTTGAAGGTGTCGCCTCAAAAATGTACATATTCTTTGTAGTTTCCGTTAAATGGCATGTTGCTTAACTTTACCTAGGAATGAATCTTTATTTAGGGATAATGCACTTTCACCACAATCTGTAATTTGCTTGTAGTGACTACAATGAGTTTAGTTTCTGTTTCAAAATACTTCCATACTACAAACTCATGAGCAACAATATTTGGCAGATTCCATCACAGCATTTTACAGTAACTAATTACTTTTGCAGATAGTGGGGTGACAATCCAAAGCTCAGTGCAATAACTGCATCATTAACCAATGAAAAGTGCATGTTACTGGAGCAGAGCATATGTAACTGTATTGATCTGACTCACAGCAATTAAGAGCCCAATAGCAATACGTCAGCTGTTAGCTTATTTAAGTTTTTCATCAACACAATGTTAGAAGAATAGTACTTTACACTGTTTTAAAAAAAAACATGGTGTCAGGGGATGAAAATGTTGGATCAAACCTTTTAAATCATGGGAAGTGGTTAAGTGATGTTGCAGAACGTTGCCATTTTTGCTTAAATACTGAATACCGAACAACAAAGATAAAGACTTACACAGAACCATCTGGTAAGTCATGTGTGTAAACTCTGAAAAGGACTGGCACATTCAAAAACATTTGGAAGTATAAACTGTCTATTACTGTCTATCATAAACAGACTTCACTCAAATACATCAGCTAAGTATGAACAGCGACGCCAGTTCAGTTTGTATTGAAGCCAGTTGGGAGGAGAGCCCAAAGGCAGTAAGGTTTGTCCTCATAGCCTCTCAGAGGCCATGCTTTTGATCTTGTCATGTGAGAATTTATCACTTCTCACACACAGAGAACATAATTTTAAACAGGATTGGTCTCCAAAAAGTTTTCTTCTGGGTAGAAGTGTGTTTCTGAAGGACATTTGTTCAGTGTTTTCTCTCTTTAAACTATCCAGCATTTTATTATCATGAATGTTGTTCGACTCTATTAAGTATTTTTGATGAGATAAAATGCTTGCAAAAATGTTTGCACCCAATTAAGGTTATTCACATTTGTAAATGTATTAATTATAGCCAAATATGTTCTGCAATAGCATAAAACAAAGTAGTGCATATAATTGTCAAAAGGAAGGAAAATGGTACAAATAAAAATCCAAAAAGCTTGTACTAGCTGTGCAGAAACCTGCTGAAACTGAAATATTTGCTCATGCACAGTCAGATTGAATGAGGAGCATTTGCAGTCATCTTGGAGCTAGTTCTGGACTCTCACAGGGCCATTGTAACAAATGAATAATTATCAAAACAGTTTGAGTCTAGCCCTGGCTGCATGTCGGGGCTTGTTTTCCTGCAGAAAATTTAACCTCCACTTCAGCCTCAAATCATTTGCAGCTCAATCCACCATCCTGTCAACTCTGGTGTTTTCACACACGATGGTCTGGTGGACTTGATTCAATTAGCGACCAAAATTGCAACATTTGTTAAATCGTCAGCTGCCGTGGTTCGCTTTCACACTGCACAGTCAATCAATCCAAACCAATTGAAAAACCTTTTCCCACCTCCAACCAAATACACCTCTCCCCCAAGGCTTTCAAATTTTGTTAGTTGCAGGATTTCTCTTTTGTCTTTGGTAATTTTCTCCTGCTTGTGCTAGACTCTGATATGCATTCAAAGCGCGCCACTTTAACAAACTGAGACCTAGGTTTTTAGGTGGACCAGAGTTCGCTTTTTTGATCTACATGAGAGGCTGATTACACATTAACCCCTCCCCATATAAAGTGGAGTTTTTAGACAAACAGACTAGAGCTTGATTAAAGTGGACTAAACAGGGCTGATGTGAATGCACCCTAAAGTATTCACTCAGAGGGTAGAGGAAGCTGGAATCAAACCTATGATTGCAAGGCAATGAAACACACTACAAAAGATCAACCAAAAACTAAAAACGTTTTAATATCATAGAATGGAAAGCATATCAAAACAAAAAAAGAAAACACTGAAAAAATCTTGTGGTATGGATAACTTGACTTCAAATGTAAGCTTTCTTTTAAAGGTCTAAGTGTATAGCTTGGAAAAAGACAAAATAGATTTCTTTTTTCTGATTGTGATCACAAGACACATCAGCAGAGACGACTAAACAGAATCAAATTCCTCTGTGAATCTCGTAGGTGGAAGGTGTTGACAAGGAGAGGAATGTGTGTAAAAACAAAGACAAAGTCTCTGTTTCTCCTGCTTCAGTTTCAGTTGTCAGTCCAGCACTGATGGAGGAATGCGGAGTTAAGTAATGTTGTTCTCTCTTAATTTGTTTTCACTGCTTGTCATGTTGCAGGTGGGAAACTCTTTTTGTGGCCTCAAATGGTGATAAAACTCGTATTCACTTGCCGATCTCTGAGAAAGCTGGCTGGCATGTTTATTTTGCTCATTCAGTGTCATAAACACCTAAGCATCCGGTTTCTACATCCAAGCCTCTCTCGATAAGGGAATCCAATGCTGTAACCTCTGACTGACTCTGCAGTGTGTACTCCAGCCACCCATTAGAGCACCCATCTGCCTCATTATGTTTATTAATGATGCTCTTTCCTTCTCTGTCACATCAGAGGTTTTCAGTTATGATTCTGGGAGTACCACTGGTTGTTAGGAAAGCTCAAAGTGTAGGATCCCATCTGGAGAGTCTCACAGAAAAACAGTGTCTGTCAAGCCTGGGAGGCTCTTGTGGCCCAAGCTAACTTTCAGCAGTTGTCTAAATCAAGTCCCCTTGTTGTGGAGTAGGGGTTTAGAGAGACAGAAAGTCTGTAAGTTGTTATTCCTCACACGAATGGCTCATTAAGTGCAGGAAAATGTGGTTAACTTTGAGAAAAAACAAGTCTTGAAGAGGAAAATTAATGAATATTAAGCATAGACAAAGGACTAAGGCAGCAGTTGAGAATTTGTTTCAATAGAATGAGCTTTTCTCTCAACAGAGAATGAACTCCCAAAGCACTAAAAAATCCATTGGTCCTTCCAGCTTTTTCATCACTTGGCCATATCAGTATAGCAAATCATCTAAAAATGAGAAACAATCCATTTGTTATTGGGTAGAATGAATAAATAATTAACTGCTAGCATTTGGACTCTTATAACTGGTCAAAGGTAAAATTGTTTTCCATTTGTGGTCTTACATTGCAATATCATCACTTCAGAAAATGTACACCTCTGTTGATTAACTACAACTTCTGTAGAGCAGGTTCTAGCACCTGACGTCACAAGCTGGAGTGGTACTGGGGTCTTTTATATACTGCAGAGTGGCAAGGGTTTGGTGAGCCGAGCTCAGAGACCGTTAAACTGTCACCACTCTATTTCTGTATGAGGAGTAGAAGAATGTTTTCTCTCATCCTGTGTAGTTCCAGCAACTGGGAGATTTGAGTCTTGTTGGCCACAATGCTATGGATAGAATTCTAACTAAGAATTGTGTTGCAGGTCTTGTTAATCCTCAACAAATTACCAAAAGAGTTATTTTACCATTTTTATTTTTGTACGTGTGCTTGTAGATTTTGTTTGTAGCAAGAAGAGCACACCTTAAGATACCTTAAGATGAACAGTATATTTCAGTGTGATTCGCTTTTCGTTTTCTCAGATCATTACTCTGCATTCAAATCTGCTAATTTTGACATTTAAAATAAATAAAAGGTCCCATGAGTTATTTGGTATGAAAGGCTAAATTCTGCATTTTTAAAATTATTCATGGTAAAAAAAATTGCTTTAAATTTTTTTAAACTGGAGCAGTTTTGCTGGGATTCCACAAGTTGAAAGTCCACCTCTTAGTCCACTTCTCTTTAATTTTTATTTCTCTAAGCCTTCATCAAAATAAAAAAAAATAATAATAAAAAAAAAAATATATATATAT
>CAEGAE010036893.1:0-28142 GCA_903067095.1 Girardinus metallicus
TCGTTGATTTGGTCCTTGGGGAATTGCTGAAGGGAGGTCAAGAACCCAGGACTACTCAGGAGCTAAAGAGCAGGGGGGAAAAAAAATCCCATTTGCAAAGATAAACAAGAGGTAACTTCCTAATTCTATTAGTGGACCAGTGTTCTATGCATTTATGTTGTTTAAAAAGAGCACTTAACTTTTTCTTTTACCTTCATTGCTTCTATCCAGGAGGGCTTTATGCAGTGGCGTTCAGGATCAACAGTAACCGTGTCCAACTTTTTATTGAATAAAATCAGGACACAGTCCATAATCCTCATGATCAAATGAGGAGGCTTAGCCAGTTTTCTCACTGTAGCAATGTCAGCTGGTTTGATGGTCTGTAAAATACAAAAGATTAACACAATGCTCAAGTTGTAGATATACAAATAAGTTCAGGTACTGAAAACACAGCCGTCGTACAACAATAACCAGACTATTAGAGTGAACACCTCATTTAAAAAAAACAAAAAGGAAATCTGTCAAGAGTGAGTAAGTTGTGAAGCGAGTCCCCAGTTTAAGTCAGAGATCTCACATTCAGTGCAGCTGTTGCTTCTTCCAAAGCTGGCCTGGCTGCCTCCAGTTTGCCCTCAGCTACGGCCTTCTCCTTCTCAATTCCATCCACAAGTTTCTGGGCTCTATCCCTCACAACCTGGACCTCATTCTTCACTTTGGTCGCCGCTTCAGCACTAACTGTCACCTCTGCTAACACCTATTTTTAAATGCAAAAAACAAAAGTCATGTGACATAAAATTCAAACCCCAGGATTTTTCTTTTTACATAATTTTCTACAACAGTTTTCCCAACCCTGGTCCTCAAGGCACACTGCCCTGCATGTTTTATTAATGTTCCTACTTTAATGCACCTCATTCAGCTGATTGCAGTTCAGCAAATACCTGCTAACTGAAATCACCTGTGCTGAAGCAAGGAAACACCTAAAACATGCAGGGCAGTGAGCCTTGAAGACCAGAGTTGGGAAACACTGTTCTACAAGACACAACCTTAATAAACGATGATGAAAGGCCAAAATAAATAAATAAATTGCAATAATTTGTCTACATATTAATAACAGACATGTCCAAACTCACAATTTAAAAGTATTTTAAAACATTTAAGACAGTTGCCTTATAGAGGGATGATTTGGGCTTGTTTTGGAGAACTTGGGCCCCTTGCAGTCGACCATAAACTTGTTTGAAGCTACATCAAAATTCATAAGTCAATCTATAACTGAATAGCTTAAAAAGAAACAACAAAAGCATTGCTCTAAGGGCCCACCTAAAGTTCTGATACTCAAAAGAGTTAAGACATCTATACTTGAAGAATCTCAGGTTATCATTCCAACGTTGTGAAGCAGAGAAGGTAAAAATTACTACATTACAACGTGCCCATATTATAGATTGATTAATACACGAAAAAATCTACTTGAAGTAACTGCTGCTGATGCCATGTGTTCAGCAAGCCTTAAATCAAAGGCTGTACTTAGTCTTTATGATGACAGACAACCAGTATGTGTACATTTTTCCGTTTCTGCAGGGCACAAGAGGTCGGCTTATTCATCATTTACCTCATCTGCTTTGATAGATGCTACAGCCAGTTCTTTCTCCTTCACTTCAAGATCTTTTGATAGTTGAGCCACAGACTCACTGGCCTCCTTCAGTTTTCCTAAACCTATAAATATTAATAAAAATCCTTTCTGAGTCATTTTTAAAAAAAAGCTTCTAGCAGTATTTATACATGCAAACTGAATAAATTAAAATGTCTTCTAGAAGTTCAAAAGGTGAAGCTCATGCATAATAAACTTATTAAAAACATTTATTTCTGTTAATCAGTAAGTAGCAGGCGATCTTGGTGAGTCCTCCTCTCCTGCTAGATGTGGACTTTTAAGAAACCCAGCTTTTTAAAAGTCTTACCAACATTCATGCGCTCTGCCAGAGTGTTGATGAAGTCGTGCTTTTCAGTATATAACGATTTATAACCATTTATGAAAGAGAGGTAGGACTTTGGGGTCACGTGAGTTCTTCTACGGAAGCTGAAAAATGAACAAAACTTTGAGATCATGCACTTTATCCAACAAATATTTCAGGAACATGTAAAGTAAATGTTATTTGTGTGAATGTCAGAGACAAATGTAAAACCTTTCAAAGTAACTTTCACAAGCATTAGATACTCTGTCGTGGTAAGTTCCCATGGTGGTCATCATTGCAGTCTTGACAGTAGGAGAACAAACCATTGGGAACTCTGACAGTAAATAGGTGGATACAGCTACCAGGGCCTCACTGGGCCAAGGGCTGTACCAGTCCATTGTACAGCCAGATATCAAGCCTGGAAACTTCTGACACCTGGACCGAAACTTCTGTCCCACCTATTAAAAAAAATAAAACATTTGGAATGCAATGAAAATAATTTAGGTAGTGCTATAGTTTTCAAATAATATGAGAAACAACAAAAATAAAATAAAATTGAAAAGATTGTGAAATGTGTGTTGCTTTTAATTAACAAATGTACATTTTAACTTACTGGTGAGAAGCAAAGAACAACATGGAGATTCTTTTTCGCCCGTGCTATAAAGTACTCATAAAGGTTGTCAAAGGTTGGTGGGGTGCGAGGAAACTCCTTTTTCATGATTCCAACAAGGTTTTGGGTGATCTCTTGAATCTCATCTTTTGCAAAAAGATTGGAGACCTGCAGACAGGTTTATTTAGCATAAAATCAACAGGGCTGAAAACAAACACTTACATTTTAGAATCTAAAATTCTCTTAGAGAATTAAAGTACTTGACATGAAACTTCAAAAATATTCCAAGGCTTTGTAATCATTGCGGGATCTCACCTCTCCTGAAGAAAGCACGTTGTTCAGGTGTTCGAGGAAGGCTTCATCTTTGATTTCGTTGTCGGTGAAAATGAAGGTGATGCCTTTGCCGTCACCTCCAGCTACTTTGTACAACAGTTTGAGGTCATCGTTGAAATTATTCATGTTGTACGATCTTTTGAAAAGCAAACAACAAATATTCAGGAATAGTCTTGCCTTTGGGAGGAAGAACTGCCCAGTGCTTGCAGCAGTAGACAAGTATAAATCTTGTACCCCTCTGCCCTCCAGTTGGACTAAAACAGAGGTGTCCACGTTTTTTTTGTCACATAGGCCAAAATTGAGTCAAAAGTACTTGCGGGCCAAGAAAATAATAATAATAGTTCTTTTTTTTGTTTTTGTTTTTTACAACATGGATGTTATTCATCGTAGATCCAGGACTTAAAAGGAATGTAACAAACTTGTTGCTCGACTGAATAAATTTATTTCCAGTAATAAGAACAGAATTTGGGTCACTTTCTTTGAAAACACTTGATGTATTCAGCCAAGTTTAATCAGTTCAATAAAAGCTTATTTGGGTGAAGCAAAGTTGGCTTTTTAACAAGAGAGTCTGGATAGACCCGGTTCTACTTATTGGTTGTAAAAATACAAAATCTTTATGTTGTACATAGCAGCTTTCGTTGTGTGAAAATGATATGTGTAATTATTTTAGCCTGATTTCAAAGTTGTATTCTTTTTTTAATTTGCAGTTGGGGGCCGAACAAAGTCACGCACTTTGGCCACCCCTGGTTTAAAATGTTTACTGTTTTCACCTGGTCAGCGTGATCTGGAAGATGCTGTATCCAGCTATGAATGAAGCCAGTCGAGCAAGACTTTGTTTCCCGGATCCTCCAACACCCACAAGCAAAGCATTTCCGTTGTCAGTGCGAATAATCCGTGAAACCTAAAGAAAGGCAACTCTAAAGTTAGCATTGTCCAATAAGCTACCATTGAAAGACTTGCATCTCTGACATTTCTGATGCTGGTTTTAAATCTGACCTTGACAAGGTGAGTCATTGCATCTTTGAAGAAAACCAGATCAAGGCTCATGCCTTTTACCATCTCATTGTGCTGAGTCTGATACATCTTCAGCTTGTCTGATAAGAACTCAAAATCTGGCACCTAAGAAATTGTTAGTTCACACAGATAATGGGTGACAGTTTGCATCTGACAACGCCACCAAGAGCAGTGATTAAAAACGGTATCATACCAGTTCATAAATTTTAGGTGCATCAAAAGTAGCATCTTCGTCTTCTTCTCCTGTCGGCTCAGGTGCATCGCGGAGGAAGTCCACAAAATATGGCTCGGAATGAAGTCCATTGATAAGGTTCGAATCAATGTCTTGGATCGCACGACATAATTTCTCCTCAAACCACTCTTTGTCTTTCTCGTTAATAAACCTGCAATAAAACTATATCTTAGGGCTTTTTTTCTAACTTTTGGCTTTCAAGTGGCGATCCAGAGAAAGTGAACACACTACCTGTCTGCTATCACCCTGGTACATTCACTCTTGAAAAGAGCCAACAGTGTGGGGATGTTGTAACACTCCGGTGCTTTGATGTTTAACATTCCTTGCCAAATTCTGGACAAATCCCTCAGATTGAAGATGTAGTGGAACTTCGATGGTGTGGGGAGCATTTTTATCTTAATGTGATAATATCATATAGAGTAACATCAGTATTAATAAAATAGCTTCCTATATGAAAACTCAAACAAAGTACTGACCTTTGTCCACTGCCAGAGAATCCGTCCAGCAGGCACTAGACATTTGACCATTTCTGATACACTTTGTTTGAAATGCCTGCATTCATGGAAATATCCGCAGCCAATTATACCTAAATAACAAGGAATTGGCAAAATGTTAAATGTCCAAAATAAAATAAAATGAAGGAAATAAATGCGATGAAAGCCCTCCGAAAAGCTACCGAAGATCTTGTCGATGGAGTTGTTGGATGGCAGAGTGCAGTTAAAGATTGTAAACTGCCTCTTCAGTCTTTCTGGTATGTCGTTTCTTCCACCACCAGGGTGAATCATGGCAGCCAGAATCTGTACATCCTCAACAATCGTGAAATCTCCAGGTTTGTCAAGATTGTACATGCCACTCATTTCCATCATCTGGCGCACAATCTCGTTGGTGATCTGGATGGACAATGGCGTTTAAAAAAAGAAAAGAAACAAGAAAGAATTCTGTATTTCTGAACTGACTCAGCAGGAAACGCTGGAAAAGAGGCAAATATTTGCAAGACCTGATCTCCCCATTTGTTGACAACAGGCATGTTTATGTCGTCAACGAAAACAGTCATTCGTCGTCCGCCTGGTGGTCCGTAGGTGCTGCCAATTCGTTTCTCAATGTAGCTTTCAATTGTTCGCTGCAAGTAGAAAACGAGCATGTGCAAAAATAAAGAACAAAAAAAAAAAAACAGTAAAAATTCAACCATAACATAAAAAAAATTAGATTAGACTTAACCTGAAACATTATGGGCTCAGTGGCAGAGGAGAAATTCAGCGATTTGAAGAGGTCTGTCTCAGGATCAAACTTCTTTGCATAGGCTTTAATCATCACTGTCTTAGCTGTGCCTTGCTCCCCAATGAGCAAAACAGCCTAAATGTATAAAATATTGTTGGATTACACCCAGATATGTATATAAAAAAACAGATTTGTAGGGGGAAAAAAAGGCCTTTTTAAAGCAGCAGGTATTACCTTTTGTTGCTTTGCAATAGTTTCTAGCAAGAACGAGGTTCTTGTGTTGTCCACATTTGGCACGAGAATGGAAGTGTAGTCGGGCACATCATCAGTGGGATAGACGTATTCCCCAACGTGACTGTTCCAGTGACACCATTCTCCTAAAACAAAAGTTGTAATCCACAGATTTAAATCTCATTTGATTGTACAAATGAAAAAGTACCTTTTGCAATTTTCCAAATAGAGTTACAAGCTACTGCTTCTAGACTACTGGAAAGTGTGTTCTTGTGAGCAAGTAAAAATCGCTGGATTATGTTGATGTAGTAGCCTTTAAGATTGTAGGAACCTGAAACCTATCCCAGCTACTGTAGGTAAAAGGTAGGATCACTGGAGAAACAGACACCTGTGATCCTACAGGGAGTAATTTGACAAAAATGCAAAGACAAAGAACAATGGCGGCTGCACATTCACGCCACACATCTACCTAACTTATTTTACATACTCCAGCTTACCGTTAGTGTCGACCATGTACTCAAATATAGTCTCTCCTTCGTTTGTCTTAGGCAAATCAATCTTGCTTTCGTGAGCTCTCATGTACTCTTCTAGTTTGTCCCTGCCGTCTAATTCCAAAATGGCTCCAACGCTCCACATCAAACAAAAGACAAAGATGCGCTCAAGGTGCTTGCTTCCGGCAAAGCCTGGTACTTCCTTCGCTGGCAGAAAACCTTCCAGTAGGTTAACAGACTGAAGGAAAAGAAGTTTATCCAAATGAGCATAAAGCATTATGCTAAATTACCTTGTAATCATTTCTTTGAAATACGTGCCTGCATGATATAGTTGCACTCCAAAAGCTCCATTTTAGGTTTAAGATTTTGCTTCATGAACAAGTAAAGGTCAGCAAATATTTTGTCATATAAACTCAAAATGCTTTGTGCTTCGCTTGCGCTGCGTTTTTTGGCCCACCCCTACAAAACAAAGACCTTTTTCAACTAATCAATCCACATGCTATGTACCATTGTTCCTTTTTAGGTTTTATGAACATACAATTGCTATGATTTGAATAACATAAACTGTACCTGGAGTATTGGTTGCCAGCTGAGAGCAGAGGAGCTCATGAACACCATACCGACCCGGGAGACAGTGGCAGGAGAGGCGTTATCCATGTTGTGCACCTCGAACACCAGCTTGCAGGTTGGTGACATAGTGATGCGGTCTCCATTAGCGAGGGTCAGAGTTTTGTTATCGTCCAGCACAGAGTTCAGGTTCTCAATCCATATGGCATCCACGGGCCCATCTAAGACAATCCATATGGCTTCCCCTAAAAATATATAAGCCACAATCTATACTTTGTTTTTCTTTTTTTGAAGTTGTTTATGTAACATGTCTTCTAGGTGTTTAGTGGCAGCATGATCAGTTCATCGCCGGGCCAGTCCAACCCTGCGATGGACTGGCAACCTGTCCAGGGCGACCCTGCCTATCGCCCATTGACTGCTGGAATTCAAGCAAAATCAAAGTAAAGGGGCGATGATGGAGTTCTTGACAAAACTTTCAAGAGATCCGTCTTTTTTTTTCTTTACAGAGAATAATTTGTAACATGAGAGATTTTATATTGCATGAGAAATATTTGTGCTACAAACCCTTTTTGGCTTTGAGGGATCTCCTCCATAGTGTTGAAAAGATTCCATCTGTCCAGTCATTGGTGGCTGCATCCAGGCGGCCAAACATCTGGGGGGCAGTGATTGCCTTGGGGTTCATGCGCATCTCTTTGTGTGGGATTCCACATTCAGTCATTGCCCTTTGGAGCATGTTGATAGACGCGGTTTTCCCAGCTCCACTTGGGCCTAAAGTCATCAGTCCATGGCGCACCTGTGCCGTCTCATACAGCTAACATGAACATTTGAAGCAAAATTTTAGGATGAAACGCACAATAATATAAAAAAAAGTTGTTCATATAACAAGAGCTAAATTATCTGCCGCAGATGATACCTGGACAAGCTTAAGATTCCAAGGTGGGTGGTTGACAAGACCTGCTAGCTCAACTTGATGGGCAACAGCAGCTTGGAGTTCTACATATGTACTTGAATCCAGCTGGATACCAGGGAACAGGTCATTGATAAGACTAAGAAAGAGGGGCTCATCCTCATCCACCTAAAATAAAGACATATTTATGTGTACAAGAATGAATCTTTGTATGTATATCCACAATACAGCAAAATTCAAAGAACCACCCCTCTTAGACTTAACAAACTCTTGGACCCATACCAGTTTGGAGAGATTCATGTCACGCAGTACCCTCATAACAATGCTGGACTCTGTGTCATCAGGACGAGCTCTTTTACTAGCCCCAAGTGTTCTTAACACAGACAAGATATTCCTTAGCCCAAAGTCATAATGGACCTGACAAGAAAGAGAGAATGAGTCCCAAAAACGCCAGTTATCATGGAAAAAAGTGTAATTGTGGACAACTTGTAAAGTTCCCACCTGTTTCGTAAGCTGTTCCTCACACAGTTTGTAAAGGACAAAGAATTTTTGAGCTAAAATAACATTGTCGTAGAACCCACAGCTAGCTAGTTTTACTCTCATGATGATCTGTTAAAAGAAAACGGTGAAGAGATGTTAACCGTAAAATGTAAAAGGAGGAGAAGTATTTCAGTCAAAACACTCCTAACCCACCTGCCTGTCTGGCACCATCATGGACACGGTCCTGAACTGCACTTTGAGGTTTTCAGGAAGTTCCTGACGACCTGCGTATCCAGGGTTCTAAACAAAGAGGTTCCTTAAAAAAAATTGCATAGTAAAGACTATTCGTCTTTTCTTAAGATCATTCTTACCATAGTAATGAACAACCCAAACTCTGGATTCAGATCCACACAGTCTCCGTCAGTAAAAATGAAGGTGGTTTTGTGTTTCTTGCGTGCCGTCAAAACAATAGAGATCTGTTGAGCAGCAACAGAAAGGACCGGCAGGTCAATTCTGTTGAACTCATCAAAGCAGCCCCAGGAACCTGACTGTGCAAGGCCTAAAAACAGAAAATTGGCACAGATTCAATTTTCACACCAATTGCTTGATTAGTTCTTTAAATGATTCAAGATACCTTTATATATTCTGCCAAGTCCTCTGAAGTCCATCTGATCTGAGCAGTTAAAAACCACAACGTACTTGCCCAGGCAGCGACCCATGTCTTTAGTAGTTTCAGTTTTACCAGTGCCAGCTGGACCAGCAGGGGCTCCCCCCATGCTCATGCCTAAAGCCTGGGCCAATGTGATGTAACACCTAGGCAGACAGATAATAAGCAGCTTTTAGATGCAATAAAGATGGGAAAAATTCTTTTAAAAAGTAACTAAACCACATCAAGTTCCTTTTTTCCTGCCTGTCAGTCAAAGGGGTGATGACCAGACGATCTGTACAGCCGAGAAACTCATTCTGATAAGTAAAGTCAACGTTGGTAATTGACACAACGACTTTGTCTATGTCCTCCTTGAAGTAAAATCTGCTCTGCTTGAGCCATTCGAAATCGTTGATACATCGTATACGCTTCTTTACCTGGACACAGTGAATGAGATACAGCTGGGTGTGTCTCAAAACAAGAAAAACTAAAAGGTTGAAGTTAAGAAGAATCATTCAAAGACCTTACCAAGTCATTAAAAATGTCACTTTGGTGTACATGAATTGTGACCAGAGTCTCGTACTTGACCCGATCAAATTTGCTGAGGTTACGTGTGGTTTGTTTAATTAGCACAGAGAGCAGTTCAAGAAATTTGTTCTTCATAAAGGCCATGATCTCCTTGTCAACTTCGGCGGTTAGTAGGGCTTCTTCTGAATCTCTTGTCCAAATCATCTGGATTCCAAGAAGGCCAACCTAGAAGCCAGAGTCAAAGAGCCCACAAAAACATATACATTCTTTACGAAATCAAATACTAGAAAGCCATAAAGTCTCTCAGCACACTTCCCAGTTTTGGATACCCATGTCCCTGATGAAGTAGACAGTGAAAGAATATTATTGTTTGGACAAGAAAAACTGGTTAAGTTTGAGCTAATTTGCCTTTCGTGTAAAAAAGTTGTGGATCTTTCATTGTCCAATATGGCTGTTTAGTTCAGCATTGTAGTTCTTTACTACTACTAAAAATGTGATAAAAGCTTACACAATACTGTATTCACATGGTCTTCACCTGAGATCTAACAATTTGTCAAAAGCATACAGTGGCAGTTCTTGAATAAATTGTGTCCTGTTTAAGTTCCCCTTTCAGCTGCCCCCCCACACAACCAAATACAAACCTATTCACGTAAAGCCTACTCTGACTTAAGAACAAAAGAAAATATTGGTCTTGTAATGTTACCCAGTGGTGTGCCACCCTTTGCAGAAAGCTACATCGTCCATATCAAAAACCCATCACTGACAACTTGATATTTCTATTAAATCACTTAAATCGTCATTTTTCAGAAGCAGCCTTTGTTGTCTTCTGACCTGTGCTTGGAAGTTATCAAGAAAATTAAGCAGATCAAACTCCTCGTCATTTATCTCCCAGTCAGAGGATCTGATGACAGAGTGCAACGAGGCCTGCTGTTCCTGCAGCAGCGCGCCAAGCCACAGTTCCACTGCTCCCTGAGCCATGACAGCATTGTCCAGCTAAAATCATGAGAAAATAAAAAAGTTGATGCAATTGTACTGTACTATATGATCAGCGATAAAAAGCTTTAAGTCAGTTACAAAAGTTTCTTTTTGTTTTATATCTCTTCTGACAGTGGAAAACTACTACATTTTGAAAACACTTCAAAGCCAAAAACGTTTTACATAAATCACACAGTATGATTCAGTGAACATACTTTTTTATTTTTGATTACATAAAATGTATGCAAAATGTAAGATCAAAAGCAGACACAAATCTGGATCTCAGTCATCCTGAATTGGAAAAACAATCAAACAAATCACTCAATGGATAAATATTGGGTTGACTTACTGGTAATCTCTCCCCCTCCTGTGAGATAACAGTCAAAATCTTATCATACTCTGACGCATCAAATTCAACTTCATTGACGTTGTCAAAAACTCCAAGAAGATGTGCCTGAAAAATTATTTTTAGAGAAGAATATTTTTTGTAATAAAAACAATTATGAAAGAACAGTTATTATCATTCGCACAGACACATTATAGTATAAGTACACTTCTCCAAATCAAGAATAGTAAAGGTTTTTTTTAAAAATTTAAATAAATATAATTTTTACCCTACAAATGTTAATTAAGATATCAGGATGCTTTCCCTAATAACCTAAAATAGTTTGGCAGTTATTGTGATTTTGAATTAAATTAGTTTGTTTACAACATACAACAAAATAATGTTTCCCTACCAGGATGTTAAAAAAAAACCTATGACAAATAAAATGAGAACAAGAAAATATTCTTTGACAAGGCGTGATAATTGAAAACATTTAGAAAATCCTGTCTTTATTTCGACATGTCTGTACTTACCTGTATTGTGTGAGAATCACTGGCTTGTCCAAGAATTTCCAAAAGAGACGGGTCAGACACAAAGAAGAACCGTGGGAACAGGAGCCTCTTTTTCTCCAGGTAACTGTTTAATTAAGAAAAGCATATTTTCACCACCAGATTACATTTGTATAGTTAAACTCTGTCCTAATTTTTTTTGGGGCTAATATTGGGGCAAGCTATTTGTAAAATACCTACCCAGCAAGAGATTTCTGACAGAGCTCTAGCTGTTTCTGAAGGTCTGGCAGGAGCTTTCCCAGAGTAGGATCTCCCACGCAGCACTCCACCACGTTTGGAAAATTCTGAGCTCGCTTCATGACCTGAAGCCATGCCTTATCAATATCTTGGAATCGTTTTGCCTCCTGTAATTGAAGAAAAGAGTTAACTTTACAAAGGGAAGGATTTCAGTTATATTCTCAGGTGATGAAGGCAGAAAATATGAACAGCACCTGTGGCAGGTCTTTGGCGATGTCACCCCCTACAAACACAGCTTCCAAATAGATCCACAGGTTTTGCACAATCATCCACAGTTCAATAATTTCCGAAGATGTTGAAAGCTTTGAGACCCAGTCCTGGATTTCTGCTTTGTAGTAGGCGCTATACCTGTAAAAAGAGAAGTCACAGATCTTGCTTTAATACTGCTTCAAAATTTGTTTTTTAAGTCGGAGAGGCTTTTTCGTTTTTGTAAAGAGCCACGAGTAACTTTGTTGCTGATGACCGTATCATTGGCTTAATTAATTTATTCAAAAACTACGTCTTATAATAAACTCTAAATGTGATTTTAAGTAGCTGCTGGTAACAGTGGTCTAACAGGACAGTAAAATAAGACATGCTATGCTGATAACTGAAATTTTGCATTATCTAATAGTTCCTTTTTGGAAAAGCAATAGTCAAAATTTACACCAGCAGCCTGTTCTCAATAAACAGAGCCAAGGCTAACAAGACTAAGTTTGCACCAGTTTATGAATACAGATTCTGATATTATTGCATTCAACTGTCTCTGAAGGACCTGAAGCGTCTTAAACTGGTCCATTTACAAAGTGTGGCCATCTGTTACATTGAGACTCTCTCTAATTGGATGATTCTATTAATGTAATACAAATGGTGTATTAATTTCAGTTGTACATAACAACCAAAAAATACTAATATTATTCCAAATAATATTAATGTGCAGATTGATACTATTATTATTTATCATGTCCATGTGGTGTTTGGTTTCAGTCTTTTCTTCTCAAGAGCCAACATTGGTACACACATTGGGTGATGACATGATAATCTCTTAGAAAAAAAAGGCCTTGTTTTTTTGTATGTGGAATTACCAATTTATGGCAAAGACTAAAGATCCAGATGTGGCCCAGGAAACCTGAAATATCAAGCTCTGCATACAACCAACACCAGAAAAAGTATTTGTACTCTCTCATAAAACCTATGACTCTGCAATATCTCTTAAATTAATTCATAATTTTATAAATTTGAATGATTAATGCTCCTGGGGTATTCATTGAGTTCATAGAGTTTCCACTTCCAGCTGGTGTTTAATCTTGGTAAGCACTTGGAAGTGTTTTCAAAAGTAACATTAGCATATTAGATTGTCCTGGTAGAGGATTTGGTTGAGGTTTAGTTTTAAAATGATATTACTCATAAGAAACATTATAAATTCAAACCAGCCAAAATACATTATTTTTTAGTATTAATGTACATGATTATCAAACTAGACATGCATTCGAAGGTCGATTTATATTTCCAAATGTTCATACAAATTCTTTGAACACATCGCCTTACATATTGTTGCATTCACATGGAACAAGTTATCAAAAAATGCATCTGAGATGCCTAAGAATACATTTTAAACATCTTTAAGAAGATATTTACAAAAAAAAACAACTATACTGAATGATTCTTCTTACTCCTATATTTTGCTGTATTGACTGTGCATGTTTTTCTGAATGTCCTTTCATAAAACGCTTTTCGAAATAGCATTCATTTTGTTTTGATCCATGATCTCCATTTTGTATTTGTACCCGTTTATTTTTGTGGTTGTTTCTATTTTTGAATTTGTGCAATCTATGTATGTTATATATTTTTCGTTGTTTGTATTGAATGTGTGAACCCCAGTAAGAGTAAATTATCTTACCTATTGCTCAGCAGTGAACCGAGCACCATCAGACTGTCCTCCAGGATGGTAAGAATCTCTGTCGTCTCTGTTCCTCTCAGCATTAACTCTCCTCTATTCTTGAAATTCATCAGGCACAGGTTCTGAACAGCCCACAGCTCTTTCACTTGTATCAACTTGGCCTCAATATCCTTCTCCTTTACAGCTGATATGCAGATATCCTGAGAAAGCAGCAAAACATAGGAGATAAACAGATAAACAAATGCAACCCTTTATCTAAGAATAAAGGAAAAGTAGGTTTTTGCAAACTGCACGCAGACCTCAATATCATCCTTGTAGGTCAAAAGAGGGGCCTCCATGATGTTCTGCAGGGTAAAAGACTCAGACTCTACTTCAAACTCATGTCCGGTCAATGATGTGATTCGATCCCAGTGTCTGCGGTTCATAGATTTGTTAGCCATCATTTCAAGCAGAGGGCATGACTCATTGAAATCATCAATGGTCTTCTTTAGGTCATCAAAGGCCTGCCATTCCTTCAGGGCTTTGGGGAGCTTCCGACACCTGTGGGTATAGATAATGCACAGAATACTACCTGAATATACCAAGAAAGTGAAAGAAAATAAAACAAAACAGCTATGATAGTAAATACTTCACCTATTTTGGAAGTCCAAAAGCTCTGCGTTGATCTTCTCAATATCCAAACATGTCCACAGAATTTTGTAGTACCCATCAATCTTGCTCATCACCGCATCATACAGGCCGTACAGTTTTTGAAGCAGATCAAGCTCTTTCCTATGTGAAACATTTAAATACATTCGTCATCTTGTTGCTTTGAAAGGTTGAACACACTCTAAAATATGCATTTTCCATACTGAAACTATTTTTTGAAATGCATTTATGGGTAACGGAAAGAGAGCTTCACCAACTTTTTGAGAAGCAAGCTTTCATATTGTGTAACTGGCAAGCCAAGGAGCTGCTCCGCAGAAGTATAGGTGGTGAAATTTTTCCATAGTTCTTCAAATCTTGCCTGAACAAACACAAAGATGTTTACAGAGGTTATTTAAAAGAAAAGATAACATTAGACTTAACATCGAGCAGGATACTGATTGGTCAGAAGGAATAAAAACTTCTAAATTAATTTCAGTTCTTGTTATCCACCTTATTCCTGAGAGTGTTGCAAGAAGTCTAATTGCGGTAACTTTATGACAGCGGCACCGGCAGCAGAGTGATTTGTTTTGGTCTCTAGGCATTATAATTAAAACAACCACCCAAAGCCTTGATCTTTTTATGCAAAATATAAACAGATTTTCATCCAAGGGAGGATAAAAATCTGCACTGAAAACAGATCTTGTTTGATTTTATGTTGCAGAAGTAATAAGTAGCATAGTTAAATACTTTTATGATCAGTAATGACTTACTAGCACATGACATTGCAGTCTTTCCCTACCTGACCGCATTCTCAACCAGTAGAACTGATAAGGCATACAGAGGCCATTTATTTGGGTCATCTCTCAATCTTGGTATTACTGGTGTAACGTTAATAACCCGCAAAAGTTAATGTTCCTGCTTGTTGTCTTTTTCAAAAGAACATTTGCTGATGTAAAAAATCCAGACCGAAGGAATTTACACTATATATCACATGATCTAGGAATAAGGTAGATGCTGCAATAGTTTTCTTTTTTGTGTTTAATATTGTTTTTTTTTTAGAAATGGGAACAGAAATGTTCAGAACTCTAAAAGGGATGACAAAAAAGAGTTAAGTGAATCCTAAACCAGTGGAAGTTTTCATTTAAATGAGTGTCACCTGAAATGCTTGGAGCCGCTGGCTAGCCACTTGTGGAGCAATTCCTTGCACCAAAGGACCGTCCTGAAATGAGAGACCAAGCAGTAATATCATACTGTAAGGCTATGTTTTTTAATTGAAAGATATTTTGAAAAGAGTTTAAATATATGCAGGTTACTTACATGATCAAACTCTACCATGTAAGTGTCGACATCTTGTTTGAAAACAGTGACGCATTCCAGAAGGTCTTCTTTGAAGTTGGGTTGCATAATGATAAGCACCTCCTGGACTGATCTCTAAGAAATTAAAACATTTTTTTTTAAGTCCAGGACAGAATGCATTATAACGTCTTAACAAAAATGAATTACTGTTGGTTGAGAATACGAACGGCTTTAGCCTGAAGTTCTGTGAAGAAAGTGTTCAGGACATACACCCCCTCAACTTCTTTTTTGGTAATCTCTGCTTCGCTTCTGGTCAAAATTTCATAAGCTTCCTGTAAAATGTTATTTTGTAGCAATGACATAGAAAATGGTCAGAAATTATTAAGCATGGTTTTACTGCTTAAATAGATGTATGTGTGAATATATATATGTATAAATTTCCAATCCACACATTCATTTTCTTTAAAAATGCAGCACCATTTCAAAGGAAAGAAGCAAACTTGCCAGCTATATAAGATTTATTCTTAAGAACATTGCTATAAGGAAAAACAGCAACAAAATGCACCAAAACTAACTTTACCTGCTTTTTCTGATAAGTTTATATTACAATATAAAAGTAAATTGTGCAGGTCATACCTTGATGTTAATCAGTGTCATATCAATATGTATTTCTTCCTCACGAAGCTTTGACAGGGTAGCCATTGCCTGACGCGCACCTTCCAGATCCGCCACAGGTTTTGACAGCTGTGCGCCGTAACGGTTTATCGCTACGGCGACATCGATCTTTTTCTTCTTGTACTTCTCCTTCAGGTATTTACAAATTAGTGTTTTCCAGGCTCTGGTCTCGGCTATCAAGGTCTTCTTAAGAGTGCCTGCATTCACAATAGCACATTCCTCATGGAGAACCTGAACATAATTTACCATGGAGTTGTTTGATGAAAGTTCTTTATCAAGTTTTAGAACTTAACGAAAATCCGACATCAAACAAGTTGATTTTTAGTTCTGGATTAGGTGGAAAATATCACATCATCTAATCCAGAACTAAGCAGCACCTTTTAGTTCTGGATTAGGTGGCATCGCTGGTTAAACTTGTGTTAACAGTCAAGGTGTTTTAAAAAAAGGGAAAGTTTAAATAGAGCTGACTGGAGAATTTATTTTTAATTTATTGTGTAGAGATATAAAAGACCATAAAGTGTCCTTAGTTAATGCTGTCATCCTTTGGTTGTCTTCAAATTTCCAGAATACAGCTTCACGGAATATTTACATATTCAGTCTAATCGATTGAAATTCATTTTATATGTGGATTTCTTAATATAATCTTGAAATCTTACAATAAACATAAAAATATTCTGTTGCAAACTTTTTACATAATGTGTTGGAATCCCATTGGACACGACTGCCCTTATTAATACTTATCAAATGAACTTTCCCTGTGTGTTAGATGTAGTCTAATACAATGTAAAGTAGAAATAACAAATTAAATATGCAATAAGAATGAATTATACCAAGGACATTATCTAGTTACTATCTTAAACAAACCATAAGTAAGTTTACCTGTTGACAGCTCAATACACTCAACCTGAATGAGAGGTTGGACAGCTTCAATTTCCTGCTCCACTGAGTCATAGTGCAGGATTTCAGACTTTATCTGGACCAAAGATGGTTTCTTGTCCATAAATTCCTTTAGAAACACATTTAATTATAAGAAAAAAAGTTATTCTGGTTAAAATTCAACCTGTTATATTTTCAAAGCATTTTTTTTTCCTGCTTACTATAGATTTTGGCTTAGTCAATATTCTTGAATGTAGCCCTCATACATGGATTTCATTTTGTGAAAAAATTTTTTCTTAAATACATCCAATTTCGGATGATATTCTGAATTATAAAAAATTAAGGAAAACCAACCTTGATTTTCAGGTTCTTGTCCACGTCCCATAGCATTTGGAATTGATTGAACTTCTTCAGAGCATCAGTGGCTAATGACTTTTGGCTAGTGATGGCAGTTTTTAGAGCAGCAACCATCTTTTTAATCTCCTTGTGCTCAAGAACCAAAGGAAAGAAATTGTCTTTTTTTGGCATCATGGACAGAAGAATAAAAAGTAGAAAAGCGACAAGCAACACCATTAACCAAATGTAAACGTTAAATAAAATAAATAAATAAATGTCATATGTTGTTGTGAACTTGTATATCCACAATGAATTAAATGGTTTTCAGATTAATAGCACACATATGCTATTAATCTGAAAATTGTGAATCTAGATGCTTTTAAATATTCACACAAATCAAATTTTTCTAAGAAATGGAAAAGAACGGAAAAATTAACTGGAAAAACTAAACACTTAAAATTTTTAATTGTGAACATTTTCAGGAGCTGATTGCTGTTCATTTCCATGTGATGTATTTTCTTGGGTTTGCCATACACTGTACATTCTGCTAGCGTGAGCAGAATGTACAGTGATCTGTATGCATATTGTCTATTTCATTTTTTTTATTTTATTTCATTTTTATATGTCAAATAATCATTCAAGTAGATTTTAAAATTTTGCACACGTTGTATATGAAATAATAACAAAATTCAGAACTGGGTATGCTTGTATTAAGTTATATACAACTGGCATTTGTCGTAAAGTTAACAACTCAATGCAATGCAAAGCATGCTTGTTCAGGAAGAGTGGTTATTTCAAAGTGAGCGACTCAACTGATGTTCATTAGTCACTGGGTTATACTTTATTCCTACCCATTTATTTTATTCCTAATTAACACATTGACTATTAGTTACCTTTTGCCACAGAGTATTCCCAGCTAAATTCCCTATCCCATGCTATTCCTTTGCTGATTTCCACCACAGCATCAGTGAGTTGATTTATACCATATTGGATCTCATCTATGCTGGGAATCATTACCTAATAAACACAAATGTCAGATACAGAAGCATTATTTTACCGCTAATGTGTTTAGTTTAACTGCTATGGTAAATCAAACTGGTAAGTCAGAAGAAACTTACCACTGTGGAGGTGTGAAGTTGGGGTTCAGCTTTGATCATCACATTCACCGTTGGTCCAGACTTCCACTTCTGGAAAGTACTAAAATTGAATATCCATTAATGTTTGTCTATAAGTGATTCATCCAAAGTTTTCTGATACAAGTAGGCTGCTTCAAAAACAGACATACTTACTTTGTGCCACAAATTCTCTTTTTAAGGATATCCAGGGATCCCCTGATTGTCTTGAGTAGGGTTTCAAACACTTTTGTACTGAAGAGTTCGTAAAGCTTCTTGAACTCCTGAAAAAAAAAGAGGCAATTACACATAAACTGTGTGAAATACTGTGTACAGCAGAATGAGACAAATGTTTTTCAGTAGGTAAGCAAACATACTCTTTGGAAGTTGACTGATGTGTCTTGGCCTTTGTTTTCATCAGTGCCCCTCAATACAATTCCTAGGTCTTTGATTGCACATTTAACCTGAGCAAATCTGGTATTAAATTTGTCTGCCCACTCAAGACAAAGGTTCTGAAAAAGGTGAAAAGAAAACACGCAAACAATGAAAAAGCCGGAACATTAAGGATTTAAAAACTACATAAGGAGCAAAGCTAAAACTAAAGGACAACATTCCAGTTTTTCCTCGGTACAGACATGCCTTATTAAGAGCAATGAGATCCGGCAGGGACAACGCGTAATCATCTGGAAGGTCAATCACCGCAGTCTCTGAGATTTCCTTCAGGACAGCATCAATGTGCACCTTACAAATATGTTGCGCCTGGAAAAAAGAAGAATGGACTTTGGAAAAGGGCATCATCATAATTATGTCAAGTGCAACATAGTCAATCATTTCTACATGCAATGCAACTTCAAATATTAAGACATTTTGGTTGTCAAAGGATAACTCCCTTAGCTTTAATTCAAATCTTTATAAAAAAAAATATTTTTGTATCACTGAAAACTCTGTATGTAAAACTGCCAGGCAGGAAGCTCTTTATATTCAGAAACATACCTTATTTACAACGCGTTTGAGCTCAGTCAAAGCAGTATCAACATCATCAATGAACTTGTCCAGGAGGAAGGATGACCATGTCACCAGCAGTGAGCCAAAGCGAAGGGCAACTTCGACCTATTAAATTAGCACCAATATACAAGCATTAAAGAAAATTACAACCACAAAACTGTAACAATTCCATACATTTCCTGATTGAATTAAAAAGGAAATTTCTTATAACTTCCTTTTACAATCAAGGACGTTAGTAAACAAGGAAGGAAGGACCCGTGGAAAGAAGGTCAGAAGAAAGGAAAGAAGGAATGACATAGAGAGGGGCAGAAGAAACACATGAAATGCCAAAAGAAGGAAGGACTATAAGAAGGACACATCAAAGTAGGGAATGAAAGACAGGTGTAATAGTCTGAGGAAGAAGGACAGAAAGAAGGATACAATAGACAATTAAATACAGAAGTCTGGACATACAAGTATTATTCCAAACTCTTATTTTCTAGACTGGTCTAGACCTTGGTAATAACTAAAATTAAGTTCCATACTTAATCCTAGTTATTCCCATACTTAACACTTCCAGACAGTGTAGTGTACTGAATTTACAAAATACTTACATTTTTAACTTTTGAAGCAAGCAAGCTGCTTAAGTCATCACGAATGCTGACACAGGTGGATTCATACTCTTCCAAAATGGTCTAAAAAAGGCATTCAAGTGATTTTGTATCAGGTTATTATAATCCTCGTTTCACTTCTGTAGTGAAATAGCTAAAAATGTACTTTACCTTAAGCCTTAGGTGACTGTCCTGTAACTTCCTTTCCATATTGAGAAGAGCTAACGCCTGCTTTGGAACCTCTAGACCCATGCTTAACAAACACTTTGTCTCCCGAATGACCTCAGTTATTTTTGGATCAAAGTTAACCAAAAATGTTTTGGTCTCAGGGTGACGCACCAGCACAGTATGATTTAGGACTGTCACGAAGAGCATAAAAAGTGCCTAAGTGTCCTATAACAAATACACCAGCGTTTTACAAGAAACTAGGGACTTACTATTATCTTGTTTGGAAACATCATCCTTCCATGTCTGGTAGTGGAGACATTCATACTCCACCAGTAAGGTCGCAGTTTGATTGTGCAATCTGACCACTTTTTTCCCATCGGCACTTGACAGAACATCCGAGTTTTCCTTTTGAGGAAGAAAGACCAATCAATAACAAGGAAACGCACAACTCTTATTACCTTTTATAAATGTTGACCCACTTTTATGAATAAAATGGGTTCGTAAATCCTTTTAAAAAGGTGCCTGGCCCAACCAATTCTGCCAGCCACAGGAGGCATGTTTCTAGCAACCGGAGGATCTTTCTGCTCCTTGTCAAAGACCTACAAAAAAAGAGGTCGAAATTGTTTGATTCTTAAATTACAGTTTGAATCTATGTTTTGTTAAGTTCTATCAAACTAGAAACCTTCGTGATATTATCCACTTCTGTGATATAACACTGGAGAACATTATGCAAAATGTTGGAAACTTGTGTGTCCAGACAAGAAAGCCTCAGCTTCTGAAACCTATGAAAAAGGAAAGTTAATAGAATTATATTACAGTAACAACAAAATGACAGTAAAATGTTTACAATGTACTATGACGAATTTTACTAACCGCTGTAGAAGTGCCAGAGCTTGCTGCGATGAGTAGATTTTTGAGAAGCATGAATTCATGAATACCTGGAGTTTGTTCTGTAGAAATGAACAGGAAGACATTTAAATTTCAATGTAGTTTCTGCCTCAAGCTGTGATACTGATAACACTCATCTGCTTAGAGACTGTACATCACCAGTCATCCATCTTTCTTTTAACGATACTCTGTACGGTTTTTAAAAATATGGCTAGGTAAAGTAGTTAGCCTTAGAGATGCATATGTATCTGTTAATAAGTGGTGGATATATCACGCTTTTAAATCCTTCCTCTTCACATGTAAATCATTCACTTATGGTCTATATAAAGTAGAACTGCGATGCTTTGGTCTGAATTCCTCGCCATTGTAGGTCCAGAGACCCCTCGTTTACCCTTAATTATTGCCAATTTTTAACATTCCAACCAAAAACATTTTGCAAGTTTCCACAGTTTTTTTTTTTTTTTCATAATTTATTTTTGGTGCTGAGCTCCAATTCTTTGAGGTTGGAAGGCCTTAATACTTTCACCGTAATTGTTAGGTCACTCCATACATCTGTTATCAGATTTATGTTGGTAATCTCTCTGGGTCACTCTGAAACAGGCTTCTTCTATCACAAAAACGTATTTGAAACTTATGAGTTAAAAGATGACTTGAATCCCACACTTTTCAGTCAAGTGAATAATTTGTACCTTTATTGCATGAAAGACGATGTTCATAATGTAAGCTGTGGAACAGACATACCTCAATGAGGCTGATTTCATTCATAAACTTGACAAAATCGCCGTCAAATTCAGTCATCTTTGGAGCCAATATGTCATACTGCTTTCTTTTCAAATTCGTGGACACATTCTGGAATTGTCTGGCAAGAACCTCGATGCCTTCAATCTTTGACTTTCCAAGAGATTCAAATGTCTTGAACACTGACATTATTTGTTCAATCTACAAAAGATAATAAATGTGTTAATTCTTGGGATAGTATTGTAAAAGTGACTTGTTGAGGAGCGCTTTGTTTTAAACTACCCTATTTGTACGGTGGCTGCCAGGTGCAAACACACAGCAGATTGCAAAATGAGTCTTGTGTAAAGTTTTGTGTCTTGTTTACTCTGCATCCCCAGAACCAGAACCAAACAGGGAGAAGCAGCAAACAGCTTCTATGTGTAACAGGATGAAGCCTGCCCTCAATGATTGAGGACATCTAACTGACAGCAGAGGTGCTGAGTATAAGAGGAGGCTGCTGTTGGGCCAGAAGGTGCGCTCTAGTTGAGCATATCAGGGTCTGAAGAGACAGTACATCTGTTGGCAGTTAATTGGGTGCACAGATGTCCTCAACCCTCAATCAATGGCACCACAAATCTGGAACAAATCTCCAAAAAACTGCCAACACATAGAGTTCCTTTAAACCAAGGCTAAAAACTCCCCTGTTTAGAATTGCTTTTGACCCATAATCTCTGGAACATTTACAAATATGAAGTGTATTGATGATTTTGATGATGGCACTCCACAAAATGTAATGTTTGTTGTTGGTTTCTCAATTGATAACTGATGTTTTTAATTACATTTTTGTGTTTTTATGTTGTACAGCATTTTGAACTGCCTTGTTGCTGAAACGTGCTACACAAATAAACTTGATTGATTGAGAATAGAAGTGCTAAAGACTCTTAGGGGGAGATGACCAACAAATCCTATTGGACCTGAACCTAAGCAAACACAGGGTGTGAGGACTTAGTAGGATGTCCAGAAGAAAAGTGGAGGAAGGAAGAAAGCAATGTCTTATACTTAATCTCTTTTTAAAACACACAGTCTCTCGCAATATTAGACAACAATGGCATTTTTACATAGGTAATAACTACCTACTGCAGACTCCCCCCAGTGGTCGGGAGCATTCCTGCTTGGCAGAGCAAGTTTGCAGCTCTTCGTATTTGCATTTTTGCTTTCTGCAGCATTTTTCCTTTTGCTTCTATTTCATGTGGCTGCAGTATCTTATTTGTGATTCCAGCATTTTGCTATTGCATTTGGGTTTTTTGAAGTTTGATTCATTCATCTGCGTACAGCTCATTTTGCCCTTAGTGAGCGTTTACATCTGTTTGCAGCTCATTGCACCATTTGCACCGTGTTTACACATGTCAGCTGCCATATATATTTGGCTATCTCTACAACGTCAGCCTCAAAAGTAATAATGACCTTTTTAAGTCTTTCACAGAAGTTCTCAAACATGCCAAAAATATGCCGCTCCGAAAGCACAAAGCCCTTTTCCTCCTGGTCTGTTTTCGCCGTTAGTTTTTTTTCACGGAAGAAGGACCGATACTCCTCAAACAAAGTTATGCAGTCCTACGCAGAACAGAATAGGCAACAGGTAATGACAGCTGAAGTCAAGCCAAAGCAATGCAAGCATCCACACTAAGAAGTATTAGTGTCACAGTTACCTGCATTTTCCTCATGAGCTGTTCAGGATCTTGATCCCATATTAAACTCTTGCCATGGTCAGTAATATGTGCTCTGCATGCTGTAACCAGCTGATTTGTGACCTGGAAAAATATACATTACCAATGTTTATATAATTGAATGATTAACTTTTAGAAAACAACTGAAATCTTAAATAATAATAATAATAACACACTCACTTTAATTAACAGTGATGGCATCTTCTCATTTATGTTGCGGAACAGAGGTACTCTGTGAACTAATTCAATGGCGTTGACGAGATTATGCACACTTTTTATGAGGGAATCCTGGAAATATGAACAACTTATAATACAGAAGTGTTACGTGCAGACAAAGGGTTGTAAGACAACAATTTCTGAAAGGGTTGAACTTCCTTTCTAACATGTAGTTCAACTACGTGGCAGAGAAATGCACATTATGAATTGCATGTCTAAAAACTTATGTTGATGCATTTTAACAATTAGAGATCAACAAAGTACAATCTTAAATTATGTATATATGGTCTGGCCGAAAGAAATTGGGTGTTTAAAATGGCAGTATTACGTATGTTCCAAGTTATTTTTATAACCTATGTTATATAATAACGTGATTTTGTTATTTTATAGCAAAATCAAGTAACTATGTTACCTTTTAATGTTATAAAAATGCAATTTAACACATTGAAATTGGGCTCCTGTCTTTTTAAAAAGCTCCTATTCTGAAACTCCGTCTTAGGAGATCATCACAACATTTCTCCTTTAAGCGGTTTATGGCCATTTTTGGGAGCGTTGCACTAAATAGTTCCTATTATGAGCTCAGCAGACATGCAGTTCTTGCAGGTATTTGCTAACTGCTGCTGCTGCTAGCCTGAAAGAGCTGAGTGGGGAAACATGGGGGCAGGGGTGCTCTGTGAGGCCGAAGCTAGGCTAAGGACTGCAGTCCCAAGGAAGAGCTTTGTGGAAATAGTCAACAGTTGGTGAGATTGTAGGATCTCTCAAACATGCATGAAGAAATCTAAGCAACATGTTGTAACATGATAAAGTAAAAATCAAAAAAAGTCAATTTTAGGTCATACTCCCCCTTTAAATATATTTTCATTCAATATATCGTTCAATTTAATGAAGAACTCTAGCTCTTCATTAAATTGCTTAAAATACATACCGGGTCACTGTTATACAGTGCTTGCAAGACTTTCTCCAGTGTGGACAGGAATTTTAAATAGTCTTTTGATTCATTTACACGATCTGTTATCCTCTTATCCAGATCCCGCCACACCTAAACAAGGATATGGATTGAGTATTTTAAGTTGTTTATTTCAGTTATTTTAGGAACAAGGTAAAACATCTTCCTGACAGAAATACAGCTTTTTTAGAACCTAGTTAGTTAGAACGTAACCGCAAAAAACATTTTACACAGTGCAAAATGTTTTATAGTCTATACTTAACCTTATTATTACCTTTATCATTTTGGAACGGCGTATATGGAGTACCGTTACGACTGCATTACACTCTTCACTTTTCATGTGATTGATGATGGAGCTGATCTTTGAGTGCTTCGTCTTCCAGTATTCTAACTCGCTCAGAGGTCCTTCAGCATCTATTTTTCTCAACTGATCATCCTCAGTCAGGACCTGATCATGATGAAAATAAAAGACATCACAGTAATTCAGCATTGTACGTCGCCTTCAGCAGAATTTGATCTGGGCCCCATCTTCCTGCAAAGACCTTCACTTCACCACCACCAACAGCATTTTAGTAGGGATCTGGTGGAATCGGGAAGTTAATTTGTTGTGTTTAAATCTCAAACTTTTAGATGTATGGTCTGTGTTTCACGCTTTTCTGGGGATCCCCTGACGTTTGGAGGCTCTAACTAGCGATTAGGTTTCTACATGCTTTAGGCAAGTCAGGGGTGTCCAAAGTATGGCCAGGTCTATATTTTACCATCAGAATATTTTTTGGGGGTGGGTCTCAATGTCATCTTCAGGCAAAGATTATCAGTGACATTTTTTTTTAAATATCAGCTACAACACAGAGTATTAATCTATTTATAAGTTGTTTTTTTTTTTTTTTTTAGCTTTTATTGTAATTTCAGAGTACATAAGACCGCAAACTTTTACTTGAAAGCAGATTTAAATGTTGTTCCTGAAAATACATTTTACTAAAGCAACAAAATATCAATCAGATAACTTGGAAAATTGAATGTCTTTCTTTTAACGAGGTGAGACCTTTTCTATGTTTTAGATCAATTGTGATTTACAAATCCCTTTTCTATGAAAATCTGAACACTTTGCAGTTTCAATAAAATGAAATAGTGAATTTTTGAACAGGTAAAAATAATTTACAGAGAAATATTTTTTTTGCATCTCTTTGTAGAAAAAAATTTTTTTAAGGCATAATAGTAATTTTAACTTGTCAATTTTGCTACGTTTGGTTAGCAGTTTAGATACCACTGCCGGTCTAAGCTAACACTTCGTCTTTCTGTGACTTATAACATCTTTCATCCTGTTTTAACCACTTCTAGCACTAGCACTAATCAAAGGTAGTTCTGTGACATTTAGATCACAGATAAATGGTTGTGATTACAAACCTGTTCAATCTCCTTGCACCAGCGCCTCAAAATCTCTTCCATTCGCTGCACTTCCTCAAAGTCAGAAGCTGCGGCTTTCATCTCTTCAACACACGTCAGTTTGGAAAAGTCGATACCTGATGGTTTGCTCAAATGAACAACACTGGTGTTTCTTATATGAAGTTCTGGTAAAACAGACAAAGTAAAAAAATATATATATATACATATATATATATAAATTCTACTAAAGTATTTTTTGAGTTTTGTAGTTTCTCAACATACACGTATTTTTCTTCTATAAACACTCAGTCAACTTGAAAGAATACGCAGCGAAAATTGAGAAAAGAAAAATACTACCATCAAGCGTGCCCAGAAAATGTTTATAGTCATCCAGGAAGATCTTTTTTGTTTTTTCCCCATGTTTTGACTGGCCAAATGCACCCCAGCACTCCTGTGTCTCAAGAATTGGTAGCAGAAATCCATAGGCGTCCCTTAGTCCTTTTAGGAGGCCCTCAGTGGCATCAATCACAGAGAAACAAATTTGCTATGAGACATTCAGCAAAAAACAAACTGTGAGACGGAATGGAAGAAGCATAATAAACACAGGTAATATTATTTATTTTGACACTACACAACGGCAAATGACTCAAATACTTTTGGGAATGTTTCTCTTTTACAGCGTGAAACATTCATTGTCATTCTGACGTAAAATAAGATCATTTATTTCACGTTTAACAGTGAGTGAACACTTTAACTATCTACCTACTTTGCATGTGTGAACCTTAAATACTAGAATAATTTTGCACATACAAAAAGAGAAAATAAACAAATAAAACAAATAAAGTCACAGAGAAAAACTACATGAAATTTTACCTCATGTATTTTTTCAGGAGTCACAGGAACGTTCACGTCTGCTCGAGTAAAATAGCAGCAGATGCCGGTCAGACAGGTCTTGCTTAAATCGGCTAAAAAAAGCCTGCGTCCTTTTTCCAGTGTGGCAAGTTCCTGACGTGTGCGCCCACATTCTGAAAGCAAATGCAAAACGGCCTAAGTGAGTGATATACTAACTGCTGTTTTAGAAAACTGAAATCCGTCAACTATAGCCGTAAGATTAGCTTAAGCTTCGTAAAATGAACAGGAGATGGACTCAGGTCTGACAGTGCAGACTTCCAGGCTTTTTGCATGTAATCCTACCTACTCCTGGGGGGTCAGACTCCTGGTAGACGAAGGAGATCGTTTTACAACCTCCAGCAGCGAAGAAATTATCACAAGCAGCCAGCTATGCCATAAAACAGAGAAGCAGGTATCAAATACCAATCCAACCAATAACTAAATTTCTGAATTTAAAAACATCGAATCAAACCCAAAAAAGTGAAAGGAAAAAAAAATGCACACAATGCAATACTGCATCACATATAATGTGTTCATGATGTTTGACAGCTGTTTGATATAATAGGGCATCTGCCTGCGCTCAATAACTAAGCAGTTCATTATTGCTTTACAGTACTTTAGAGGCTCGTTATGAAGAGACTAAAGTACATAAAAATCTATGCATCACAACACAAAATGTATGAGGAAAAGGGGGGCAAAATTACTGCATAAAAGTACAGCTGTGCATGTAAAGTTCCCCCTTGAGCTGCACTCAACGATACACTTTAAACCAAGAACTTTACAGCCTCAATAATGATACTTTCAAAGTTACCAAAGGACAATGGTGAAACTGCTGTCCGGAGCGACCCAAGGCACGAGCGAACTAAGCTCAGTTCGGCCCCCAAACCATCAGTTGTCTTGAACTTTAACCGGACTTCTACATTGGATTACCGTTCCAGATTTTCATTAGATTAGAAATTCATACCAGCCCGTAATCACAATCCAGCGCCAGCTACTCCATACAAAGTTTCCCTCCCTTTCATTGACCGATTTGATTGTTTTTCTGAAGGCAAAGCCATAAAGAAAGACTTACGGATGGAGAATCTAAAACAAATTCCTCTACTGCCGATGGGGTCAAAGATAGCTCATATGCCACTATTTCGAACATGTATTTGTGTGAAGAGGTAAGCAGCTTTCTCCGCTCCTCTCTCTCCTTCCTGTAGATGGCCTGAACAAGGCAAGAAGTGCAGTTAGCAAACTGTTACGAGATAAGTTAAATCTGCTGTCTGAAATCAAAAGGCCAAGGGAAAAAAATACACTTACTTCATTTCCAAGATTGGTTGCTTTTGGGTTTTGTGCATCCATTACGAAAACATTTGGAGGCAGCTATCACGGCTTCCTTGCTGTTTAAAATCTCAGCTCTTCTTCTGCTCCTATGACTATGAAACCACAGAACACAGTCGTCATACGCAATTCTACATTTTCTATTTCTTTACGAAAAATAGCCACACCAATATCTGGTGACCTCAAAATATGAAGTTAAAGCAGA
>CAEGAE010036894.1:0-47590 GCA_903067095.1 Girardinus metallicus
GGTTTCAGCTCCTTTCATGTGAACCTGAAGCGGTTTCAGCTCCTTTCATGTGAACCTGAAGCGGTTTCAGCTCCTTTAATGTGAACCTGAACCGGTTTCAGCTCCTTTCATGTGAACCTGGAGCGGTTTCAGCTCCTTTCATGTGAACCTGGAGCGGTTTCAGCTCCTTTCATGTGAACCTGAACCGGTTTCAGCTCCTTTAATGTGAACCTGAAGCGGTTTCAGCTCCTTTCATGTGAACCTGAAGCGGTTTCAGCTCCTTTAATGTGAACCTGGACCGGTTTCAGCTCCTTTAATGTGAACCTGGAGCGGTTTCAGCTCCTTTAATGTGAACCTGAAGCAGTTTCAGCTCCTTTAATGTGAACCTGAACCGGTTTCAGCTCCTTTAATGTGAACCTGGAGCGGTTTCAGCTCCTTTCATGTGAACCTGGAGCGGTTTCAGCTCCTTTCATGTGAACCTGGAGCGGTTTCAGCTCCTTTCATGTGAACCTGAAGCGGTTTCAGCTCCTTTCATGTGAACCTGAAGCGGTTTCAGCTCCTTTCATGTGAACCTGAAGCGGTTTCATCTCAGCTCTGCTGTCTGTCCCAGCTGTGGAAGGAGGAATCTCTAACCTGACGGTAGAAGATCCGACCTCCGGAGCCCCAGCTGATGTTACCAGGTGACCAGATGATCAGGCTTTAAGCCAATCAGAGCAGTGTGAGGCCAGGTGTGTGTCCTGAACGATTCTCTGACCTCTGATCGAAGGTCAGAGCCGAACTGCTCCAGATACAGGATCAAACATGACCTGAAGCTGCAGTCGTCTTACGGGCACCGCCTGCTGCCGGACGGCCGCCCTGAGGTCACCACCAGCCACTCACGCACATCCCTGACTGTGGACTACATCCTGTACAGCTCAGGTACACACACACACACACACACACACCCACACACGCGCTTCTTTTTCTGTCGTTATTACTAGTAGTTCTCTCTTGGCTCTCCTTTATTAGATATAAATGCAACCCCTCCACTTCCTGGTGGGTGGGGCCTCCAGCTGCTGGGCAGGCTGTCATTGGTTGGGCAGTCAGAGCTGGAGGAAGTCCACAGACTTCCCAACTGGCACCACTCCTCCGACCATCTTCCTCTCCTGGCCAGCTTCCGCCTTGGTCCAGGCAGCTTCACGTGAAGGAAAAACTGGATTCAATCCAACTGTTAGGAAAAAAACACTTTTATTTGTTTCAGGAAACTGAAACAAATAACATCTTGTATGTTTTTAAATGGAGAAGAATTTTTATTGCTGCTGCTCGTATGTTTCCATACGGAGCTCAGAATTTGCACAAAGAATTTATCATTTCATGTCTCCATGGTGATGGATTTACGAAATAAGTTTAGAAAATGTGTTTGCAGACATGCTTGACCCCAAACATTAAAAAAACAAGATGCAGGAACGAACCAACACGTTTGACTCAGACAACAAATTTCATCATAAACATTCATTTTTGTTTATTTTGATTGATGGCAGCTGATGCAAATTCAGATTTATCATCTTCTTTGCTTCACTGATAACATTTAATATTCGCATCAGTCAGAATATTTTTTTCATCTCTATTTGGGGTCAATAATGCATATTTGCGTTGAATTCGACTGAATGGAGATGGTTTGTTTTTCTAACTTTAAAAGTTTGAGGTTAAATGTATTTTCAAAATGATACGTTTAACACATTAGCTGCTGGTTTAACACCAGGAATTATGCAGTTAAGTTTGTTTTCTAATAAGATAAACAAAGTTTTATTTTGTAAGTTAATGTGCCAAAACTAAGAACATTTCTATCAGATCATCTGTTTATTATTTTATTAGTTTTAATTATTTTTATTGCCAGTAAGAGGATGATCTGTGCATCTCATCATCGTATTTGGAAAACCTTCTGTTTATGTTGGCTGGATGAGTTCCAGTCCATCCGAAGCTGTCGTCATTTTTTAATGTCACATCCTGGACGACGGTTTGGACTCTGTGTACTTTTCTACCGTTTTGTTTGCCAGTTTGGGGAAGTTTACGGTTTGTAAATAATAAATTTGTATTTTTACACCCAGCTGCAGTTTGCTTATTGATGCAAGTACTTTCTGCTTTAAACTGCAGGATGTTGTCACTGTCAGTGTCAAAGCAAGGTTAAATGTTTCACGCAGAATTTCACCTGAAGGAAAGTTTGGTTTCATTCTGTTAGAGCTGGTCGGGGTTATGAAACAACCCAATCAGGGATCATTTGGACAAACGGTTTTGGTTTTCCTCCCCTCAGAAATGCTGCATGCTCTGCCTTCAGACCACTTGGTATTCTGCCCATCGCTCTGCAGCAATGCAGCAAAAAGCCTCAGCCTGATCTGCTGCCTGCAGGTCGTTCTACACAATGAGCTTCCAACCGTTAGTTACTGAAGACATTTAACCAGTCCTTCAGCTGCGGTACTTAACACCATATCATATGATGGAAAAGGGAAGTTTGATACGTCAATAAGACTTGTTGGATGTTTACTGTATTGCCACTAGATGGCAGCAGACACCCTAATTCACTTGAAATGGTGACAAGGAAACGATGAGACTGGCATCTATCCAAAGAAATAAACACTGCAGAGCATAACGTTTTCAGAACATAACTTATCTGTTTTGCATTTACAATTCAAACAAAATATCGCATGTTGGAAATAATGAATAGCATTCTCAATAATAAAGGTTTTTTTTTATGGGTATGAGTCTTTATTTTTGCTGAGCAGACATTCTTCAGACTTTGAGGTTGGAAGGTCTCTCTGCCATCACCCTAATCCTTCATTTCCTCCACAGGTTCCCTGGAAGATTCAAGGCTTTTACACACATGCTAGAAGTCTGTAATATATTTTAAAATCATTGCAGTATGAAGTCTTTTGTTTTCTTTCATGTAGTGCACAATAGAGTTACGTATTCATAATGTGACCGTGATTTATTTTACACACAGTATAGGATGACATAATATACACACAGGTACTATCGTATGATGTAATAAACACACGTAGCAGGTCTGTAGTGCGATTAATTTGTGTATCTTTTCAGTCATATGTGGATTCTCAGATATTTGTATAAAGGTGAAGAGAATCTGCTGAGAAGAATTTTAAACTGATTAAAACTTCAGACTTTAATTGAGCCGCCTTCACTCTGGAGGAAGAGATGCAACTTCAGTCACCGGTCTAAATGTCTGAGGTTTGTAGTTTTGGACGGGTTGAACTGAAATATGGGATTAATAAAGTATATTCACTCATTCATTCAACTTGCCATCTTTAGGTAACAGCCCCCTCCCTCCCTGCATCAAACGTCACATTCAGGCTGCTGACACAGAGCAAGGTAAACCTTCCTGCCTCTAAATCCTCAAAATGGAGCAGAGATGAGAATTGAGGGATTATTTCGGTAAGTCTGCGGCCTCCGTGAGCCTCTCTGGAACACGCTCACATCTGCAGTTTGACATAAGCTGATTATTTTATCAGAAGCCGGGACGCGGTGCAGCGCAGTGTTGGCGTTTCCTGACTGGATTTCTCTCCCGTTCGTTTTGACAAACTTTGCTGCTTAGTTTACCTTTTAAAAAGTCCATTTAGAGTTGAGGATCCGCATCAGAAGAAAGCAAAAGGCAAACATTTAACTCGGATGTGGCCTTTTCTTCATAGACTCATCAATAGTAACTAAAATAACTAAAGAATTGGAAGAAAGGATTTGTTATAGTGTTGAACGGGTTGGATTTAGTGTTTTTCTAAAGCCTGAGCATAATGTGAGTGAAAACTTGAAGAGGGATTTTATGAAATCTGTAAAAGACACAAAGAACCAGAAATAAACAGAAGTAGAGGAACATGTTCTGAAACCTACATACAAATGAGGAACACCTGCTGAAAAACATAGATTTATTTTTTATTAAAACAACACATGCTGCTACATTTGGAGATAAAAACTGTTGCTGTAACAGTAGGAGAGGAACAATGATAAATTACCAGGTTTCACATTTTTGCTTATTTATCTCCAGAGTACAAAACGACACAGGAAACTCAGTAAAAACCGACAAAACTCTCGTTTTCAAAGCTCTTCAGTCCGTCAGACTTTATGGGTGTTTGATTATATTTGGAAGCGGTGGAGGGTTCGAGTTGTACACACACATGCAGATGTCTGCTTCGTCACGTCGAACTGGAGCGTTATTAAAGGCCGACTCCAGAGTCCAGCATGAAGAAACTACTTCAGTCCAAAACAAAAATAAAGTTCAAACATGATGAGAATACTTAAAGTAAACATTTTCTTTCCACCCATAATGAAAAACAAAACAAAAACATCAGATTTAAATGTGATTTGTTAACACACTGCTGAGGCACTGGTAATGCTGGATATGATTTCTGAGTTTGATTTCTTTAAGAGATAGTTTGAAATCTTTTTTTCATGAAGTTTTTAATAAAAAGCTTTGTTTGGTCAACCAGTCTCATGTTTTACAGTTACTGGGAGTTAGAGCTGTAGATCTTAAAGCTGGAACAAGCCGTCCTCCTCCAGCCTGTAGCTGGTTGTTGTTATGCTGGCATCAGTGGCTGATGAAGCAGCAGGAGCCGAGAAACGTTACACAACTGAAAGGCTTCAGATGAAACACTCGCTACAACCACAAAGTGTTTCTTTTTGTAACAAAAGTGTTTCATTCAAAATCAGAGTACAATCAAAGCAAATATCCTAAACAGACTCGAGTCAAACACAAAAGAAAACATTCAGATACGTTTGAAGCTGCTTCACGCAAAAAAGTAAAAGACGTGGAACTTTTCAAAATGTAACATTTCTGTGTGCTTTACGCTAACAAACACGAGGCTTTAAAGACAAACCGCAGTAGAAACAGGATCATTTCGCTGGTTTGCTGTCGAGTCCCAGGTGTAGAAACGTCTCAGTTTGTTCACAGCACCGACATAAAAGCTCAGAATGAACCTGAACGTTGGTTCAAACAGGAAACAGTTGCTGAGGAAGACTTGGTCTTTGTTTTGTCTCTAACAGCTGCTGCATAGCTTTCAGCTTTACATGTTTCTGTTGGCAACTAAATGCACTGGTTCTGATGGGAAAACACGACGTGAAACATTCAAAGAAAAGTCAATCAATTTATGCAACCGTGACGCAAAATATGTATGTATATATAAATGTTTTATGAATATTTTCATTTTTAATTCTTAAACCATCTTGAAAGATGAGGGTTTTTTTCAAATTGAAACATAATCTAGTTTGTTGAGCTAATAAAGTCAAGGGAAAAAGTCGATTATAATCAATTATAATCAACAGTTCAGGCATGAGAAAAACTAAGTACACCCTCAAATGACTTAAATGTTCTGGAGTTCAGCCCATCTGATCAGAACCGGGCCATCAGCAGGACGACGACCCAAACACAGCAACACATCTATCAACAGGATGGACGAAAAGAAATAAAGAAGCGGCCTAGTCAAAGTCTAGATATGAAGTTCATTACATAGAACTGATCAGTTCATTAGAACTGATCTGGGGTCAGACTGAGGTCAAACAGGTCGACTCCACTTCATTAGTCTATTAAATTAAGACTTGAATTGTTGGCGAAGGAAGCGACCTCCTGATGTGAGCTGAATGAACTTTAACATCTGGATCTGATATGTAAGTAATGTTAGCATGTTAGCATGCTAACGTGTTAACATGAAGCAAAACGTTTTGATGAAATAAAACTGATTTTCAGGCTTCTGAGCTGTGATTGGTAGAAGGCCTCGACAGGAGAACCCAAACATCCGGCCAGACTCGACCTGACTGGACCGTTCAGACCCTCCTTCACACACACACACACACACACACAGGTGTGTGAATCAGTGCAAACAGTACTTACTGGACGCGCTCTGAGTTTCTCTGGGATCAACTCTCTCTCCTCCTTTAAATGAAACGTTATGGATTCATAAACATGTTCAAACGGCGCTGACCGCGACACAAAGACGCATCACTTCCTGTTTGGTTCCTTTGAACCTCAATCTGTTCACTTTCCAGCCGTTGGTGGAACAGGTTGGAAAATAAACTTTGACCTTTTCACCATCGGGATGATGAAGCAGAGCAGCTTCATCATCCTCTCCTTCACATGAAAACCTTTACAGGTAAAAATATTCAGCTCTGCATATAAAAAGCTCATTTCTTCTTAACTTTGCAGAAAGTGAAGCTTAAATCATTTAAAGGTCAAATCTTCTGATTTGCGTCAACAGACGGATGCTGCTGCGCTCTGATATTCCATCTCTTTCTATCAATCCATCTTCATCTTCCTCCTCCTTCTGTTCTTTGTGCATAAAGAACTAAACATGCTCTCCTAATCTAACCTGCCTACAGTGATTAAGTTATTCTGCATATCAAAGTGTGTTGAGCCAGATTATTTGGACTCCTGTTGGTTTTGAATTCCATTATCTTCAGAGTTTGGTTATTTGTTTAGTTTAATTTTTGGTCCAACTCCTGGGGAGACGTTATAAATCTGAGGTCAGATAACCGTTCTGAGAATGTTTCATGTTGAAAAACTAAAATCCAGCCATGTTTCTTCTTTAAACCGCACCCCTTTAAGAAAGGACCGCCCCTTTAAGAAAGGACCGCCCCCAACCAGACGGTTCAGCTCTAACTGCTGCCTCAGAGGCAGGCATTCAGCTACCTGACAGGAAGTGACCTAGACGAGCTTCCTGTGAGGAATGAATGGCTATCAGATTCTGTCCAAAACTACTTTACTTCTGATCTGATCCGGACGCAGTTGCAGTGACCTGGTCCATGGAGGGCGATGACTGGCTGAGGCAGGGAGGGCGGGGCGGGGTCAAAGGGCAGGGGGGCTCATCAGATACGGATCTGGTAACCGTCGCTAAGGGTGCTGAGCTCCAGAGGTTTCCTCTCCACTGGGGCCGGCCTAAAAGAGAGAAGAAGAAGAAGAAGCTGACCTCCAGCTGGCTGCTAGCAGAGATGCTAACGTGCGTTAGCAGTTTAACACCCTGACACTTTGTAATGCAGAAAAGTCTGTTTCCAAACTGCAGACTAAACAGAAACTCTAAAAGTGCTGGTGATGTTTTAGAGCCTTTTTTTCATCACGAAGTTGGAAACTGCGTCTTTTTTTTTTTTCATTTTCAATAAATTTCCACATCCCACAGCAGGAAACAGCAGCTTTACAGACAGGAAATGTTAGATGTAGCGACTGAGTTTTCACTGGTTGATCCAGATTTCTGTTCATCCAGCAGCTCTTCTCTCTAAACTTTGTTTTAATTTAATAATCAAATATTAAAAAAATGGCCATAAAAGGGAAAGAACAGAGAAAAAAATCTGTTGAATCTTTAACGATTCTGCTAAACTCAAAATGAAATATTAAAGAAAAGACTGTTTATGATGTACTGATGAATCAAACTGATTTTCAGTTTTGATGTTTGATGAAAAGTCATTCAGACTTTGTTGACATTTGTCCTGATTTTTAACTCCTCGTTGTTCATTCTGTTGTGATGATCAGAAACACATTGAACTGGGATTGGTACACAGCTCCAGTACACAGCTCCAGTACACAGCTCCAGTATACAGCGTGTTGTCAGGGCGCCGTGCCTCGTGGTAACAACGGCTCAGTGACTAATTCGGTGCCGCTGGGCTGCAGCTGTCGGCCCGGTCAGATTCTGTTACATCCCGACTCACAAACAGGCTCAGCATCTCCCTCTGAGGGACCAACACGCTCCAGTCGCCCAGTTCTTACCAGTAACCCAGTTTTTAGATCCAGCAACATATTTTCAGCACTCGTTCTCTTCCTTCTACAGAGAAACTTTTCCGATCAAACTGGCAGTAAAGTCTTCGTCTTAGACCAGAAAATTGTTGTTTTGTGGCTGTTTCTGGATTCGTCTCCATGGCGACGATGCTGAGCTGTGTGTCCATGTCTCCTAATTTGAGATAATCTCTCCTGAGTCCTGGAGCTGCTTCAGCTGCCAAACACAGAAACTAGAAAGAAACTGGAAAGACAGTATGGGCCGACCTCGGCCCGACCTGTGGCCGACCTCGGCCCGACCTGTGGCCGACCTCGGCCCGACCTGTGGCCGACCTCGGCCCGACCTCTGGCCGACCTCGGCCCGACCTCTGGCCGACCTCTGGCCGACCTCAGCCCGACCTCTGGCTGACCTCAGCAGGTTTCCGTTTACCTGCTGAGGTTGAGTCACCTCAGAGTTGAAGCTGCTTCAGCTTCAGTAAATCTGAACCACACTCTGTCTGCTTCAGGAACAATCACTTACGATTTGTCTCTGCGGTGTGCGGTCCGTCGCTGAGGGCTGGCCGGCCGTCGCCGTGGCGATAAGGACTTTCCTCTGCTGCGCTCCTTGATTGGTGACTGAGCGATGGAGGATTTCAGGATCTAGAGAAGTTTGTTTTATAATAATTATTTTAAAAACAAAAACTCATCAATCATCAGTTTCAGCCTCGCTGACAGACACACCCAGAGTCCTGCAGAGGGAAGGACCAGAATTCACAGGGAGACGTTTTCAGTATCAGTTACAATATTAAAATAAATTCAGAGGACGTGCAGAGCTGTTTATTTTGCTGCAGAGGAACAGAGTGAGAACGTTCCCCGTTTATCCTTCAGACGTCGACCTCATCATGGAACATGAAGGATTTAGAAATGTCAGCTTGGTAAACGGTAAAAGAAACGTTAGCCATGCTAATCATTAATACAAGACAGTAAAGAGTCTGAATGATGTTGACTTTGTTTATTGTTCATGATAAAAAAGGTTTTTAAAGATTTAACAGACACAAAGTGATGCACTGGACGTGTTCTTAACTGATTTTATTTTGATCTATTTCCAGTGATTCAGAGACAGAAGGTGGTTGTTTTATTTTAATATAAACATTTTATATCAGAATTTCCATTTCATTCATGGTTTCATTCAATGGGTGAATGTGACTGTAGGTTAAGGCGCTTTGAGCTACACAAGTTCAGTTCATCCATTTACATTCAGAATGTAGAAATATTTCTCTGTTGTTGTTTGTTCTTAAGGAGAAATCAGATGTGGTTAGGCTAGGGTCAAAAGGTCAAAGCTTTATAAGGCTTGGAGACTGGTGAATGTCGTTAGAAAAATGAATGAATGAATAAAACAGCAGCTGATTGGATGGAGCTCTGAGCTGACCTCCTGGCATTTTAAAGAAAGGAAACTATGATCAACAGCTGCTGCTGCTGCAGAGCCACAGGCGGGAAAATGAGCCGAGACAAAGAGAACGACAGGAAACACACCCAACACGACTCAGACTAAATGGTTCGTAGCTGATTCTGTTTTCTTCAGAAACGTTTCTGCTAAACGACGAGCCTGAGGACAGGCTGAACCATTCAAACAAGTAAAAACTGGAAGTAAAATCTATAGAATCACTGAACTGCATGAACTGATTATAATCAGATTTTAATCCTGACATTTAACTCCAGTAAAAATCAGCCTCAGTTCCCAGTTCTGTCTGCTGACTGGTCTCTCACACACACACACACACTCAGCCTGTCTTTAATAAGTTCACGCAGTCTGCAGCACAGCTGACTCAGGTGTGTGTTTCTGTGTTAACGTGTGACACCATCAGTGTGTGTGTGCGTGTGTGTGACAGCTGCAAAGCCCTGACCTACATATCATCTAACTGGACACCAGCAGCCTCTGTTGGACTCCCGTTCTTCTTCATGGGATTTAAACGTTAAACAGAAACATCTAGAACCACAAACACAACTGGGCTCATGAATCATTTATCGTCACACGGCCTGGTTGTCTGCCCCTTCCTTCCTCATCACGACCCAAATACTTCCTGACCGGTCATGTCCCACGTTCAGCCCAAAGGAAGCAGCATTCATCCATGATCTCATGAAAAATGTCCTTTTCAATCTGAACGGAGCTAAATAATATTAAAGGTTGAGTTTAATTACAAACTTTCATTTTTCGGTATAGAGATGAGAACCAGATCTTCCTACAAGCAGGTAATTATAAAGTTTGTTTCCAAAGAAAATCAGAAAAGGTCACGACTGTCATGTTAGATCCAACAGACAGAACGTCTTCCTGCCGTGTGGCCCCGGGCCCCTAGGTCACATAATCCTGTTTACTTTGTGTGGACCATCCAAACAGATTTATTCTGGTCTCTGTCTGGTTTAGTTTCTGAACAAACTTGCTTATTTTGAAGATTTTAATTTGGAATAATTTTTTATTTATTCTGAACAATCATACTGGTTGAATATCTAAATGTTGTTGTTTTTTTTATGTTTTGTAAGTTTTCAGATTAAAATCTGGAAAGTGTGGCATGCAGTTCAGTCCCCCCAACAGCCTGTAGAGGTGAACTAATCGGTGCTGGTGTGTAACATAACCTCAGTATAACTGCAGATGTTCTGTTTCTGGCCTTAGTTACAAAACGTGAGAACTGTGAATCATTTTCCATCTGCTCCACTTTAGGTGCTGCTTGGAGTTAATATGCCTCATAAAATCCCAATAAAACACAACAATGTTCTTTATTTTAATGCAATAAAATGTGAAAACTTTTGAAGGCATTAAGTTCATCTGTCTGTGTGCTGATGAGACAAACCTTCATCCTCATGTCCCGGCCGTGTTTCTCCAGATCCTTCCTCATCTCCTGAGCTCCGAGTCGGGCCGTGTTCAGCACCAAATACTTCCACTCGATTGGCTGAAAGACATGGGGGTCGTGAGGCACGTACAAGCCAATCTTCACCTGGGAGAGACGGACAGACGCGGTTAGAAGCTGGCCGCTGGCTGCGCTGGCTCTGCTCAGCTCCACGGTTTCCTCCTCTACCTTCTTCAGAGTGTGCTGGTATCTCTTGTAGGAGCTCTCGAACTCAGCCACCAGCTCGCCCAGCGTCCGGTGGCTCAGCGGTTTGTCCATCAGGTCCGGGCGCCGGCTCATGCCCAGCGATCCGTAGCGACCGTTCCAGTAGACGCCCAGAACCACGTGGTGGAAGCAGTGACCTGAAAATTGGGTCTTGAAGCTGATGGGGAAGCGCTCCAGAGACGCGAGGCCGTTGGTCAGGTAGCTGAGCAGCAACGGCGGCTAAGGAAACGTTTGACTGCAGGAATCATCCGCACACTGACAGAAACCTGGAGCTGAACGCGTTTGTGTGGAACCAGAGCAGCTTCCTCCATGGTTAATTCCATTCACTCTGATGGGATAAAGAGCCTCTGTGTAAACAGTGAAGGTCAAAGAGCCAGAGCCGTTCAGGCTGCTCCGCCTCTCGCTGGTTTATTCTGTTTAAACACGTAACCTACACATTCATGGACCGGCTGACACATGATTTGATTTCACATGTCTCATGATCTTCACTTCCTTCCTTTTCTCTGTCAGCCTTCATACATTTTCCATCTTCTCCTTTTCTGCACCTAAAACTAGAAACTCGACTTCCAGCCGTTTCTAAATGAGCAACATTAAGGTTTTCGTGACGCTGAGTTCCCAACCAAAGAGAGAGCCTTAAGGTTAAGCAGTGTGTTCAGGCTGGGATTGTAGGAAAAAGCAGAGATTTACCGACTTCTGTGCTGCTGGATGTGGTTACTGTACGAACAGATAACGATGAGTTTCATCCCAGGAACAAGTTCTGAAATACAATCATACTCAAACATACTTCTCATTAAGTTCCCATTTTTGTTTTAAAAATGCTTGTGAATTTCCAACATCTGAGCACAAATAAAATCCATCATTCCTGAAACTAAACCCACAAGTTTATTCCATAATAAGTTAATGATGAAGAGGAATAGATGGAGCATTAAGACAAACAGCAGCTCAGCTCTAACCGTACCAACAGACTGAAGAATCTGGACCACCTGGTAGCCAATCATCTGCTTGGTTTAAACCATGGAGGATTACGATTGGTCAAAGCTTTCATCAGTCAGGGTGCTTCAATATTTATAATACTTTCCAGAAAACTGGACCAACGTCACATCTGTGTGTCCTCGTTACTGTAAAGCAATACACACACACGCATACACACACGAGGAGTCATGAAGCTACATTTAAAAAAACAACTCAACCTGACAGTTTTCAAACTGTGACCCAGTAAATTCCAACCCCTCCATCATGATCAGAACAAACATTTAGTTGTTTCTGCATCTTGAATGTTGCAGATGTTGAATGTTTTTTGTATTCAGCATGATGCACCGGATGTAATGAAGCTTTAAAGCTCTGCAGACAGAACTTGTTCCTCACTAATGAAAGCTTCCAGATCTCAGTTAGAACACAAGCAGAGACCTGATAAGAGGAAGACCTCAGAGTCTGACCCCAGATCAGTTCTATTTAATGGCTGAGTTCAGGTCACATCCTCAGACGCTTTGGTTTCTGTTCCACGTCTCATCCAGACTCTGGTTTCTCTCTAAGAAAAGGTTGAACTAAAAAGGATGAAACAGCCGGAGAGGCTGCCTCCTCCAGTCTCTTTAATCAAAGAATCCAGTATTTCCAAACAAACCTGAGGCTGAATAGCAGCTCAGGGAACGTTTGACAGTAAACGGGGAGCTTTGTGGCTGCAGATGACAAAGAGTCTTTCATCATTTAAAACTCAATAAAACAAACTAAACAGCCTCCATGTTGTGATTCCTCACCTCCAACCACAATAATACTGAGGTTCAAGCAGAGCTGCACCGCTGCTGTGGCCTGCATGTCGTATCTGTGCCAGCTAACACAATAAGACATATGGACCAGACACACACACACACACACACACACACCCAGAGAGAGAGCCGCTGCGGCACAGAATGAACCCCGTGGATCCTGGAGAAACCTCGGATCGCTGTCAACACGGATGCAGCCGAACTGACAGAACCAAAAGCCACAAGCAACAACAGATGTTCTTCTTCCCACAACTCGCTGCAGGAGCTGATTTTATTATCATGCAAGTTATTTATTTCAAATAAAAGCTATAGAAACTCTGTTATTGTAACGTTTAGAGACACCTGTAGATAAAGCTATGTAGATCCAGTTTGATAATAGGCGACTCGGCGTTCTTGTACCAAATTTATGCAGATGAGCTGAGGAATCCAGGTGAGGGAGGAGCCGACTGGATGGCCTGGTGTGTCGCCATGACGCTGAGTGAGGGTGTGTCGCCATGACGCTGAGTGAGGGTGTGTCGCCATTCCAAGGTTGTCATTGAAATGTCCTCTGACCGGCCTGAGCTCCCAGGTGAGGCCCTATAGCTCAGTGGTTAGAGCACTGGTCTTGTAAACCAGGGGTCGCGAGTTCAAATCTCGCTGGGGCCTGAACTTCCTTTTCCCTCCACAGTAAAACCAAACTTTATTCTTTTTATATGATGTAAGTTAAACTGTGAACCTGCCAACCTCTTTCCCATCCACTCCCTCTGAATATTTGCAGTTTTGCTGTGTTGTCCGTCCTTCCAGCTTCACCTCCTGCTGTTTGCAGACCAAAGCCAGCCTTCATTACAGTCACTGTCAGCTGCCAGCGTGACCGAGTCGCCATGACAGCCTGCGGGGTCAACACTGGAAGCATTTATCCTGAGAGACGTTTGTCCTCCTGACAGGCCAAAGTCACCTCAAACGGCACCAAACCTTTACATTAAAACGTGTTCAGAGGAATTCAGGCCGACACCGATGGAGACCTTGAACGCATCCCACCATTTGCCAAAATCCTCACACACCATCTGTTTGGATGCAGCAAGCAGAGCCAATGAGCCAACACACCAGAGACAGTCACTGAGGACTGGTGTCATGTGTGGACTTAAAGAAGAGGCTGAGAACTGGGGCTGCAAGTAACAATGGTTTTAGTTATTACTAAATCTGGTTGACCAGACAAAAAACATTTAGCACATCCTGCAGATTTTCCACTTAACCACTTAAGCCTTTTTATACAAAATTAGAAACTCATTAAAAGATGCAAATACCCAAATAATTACATTTCTCTTTAATAAAGAAAATAAATTTGTAACTGCATAAAAGGCAACAGCAGCATTCCTTTAGTGAAAGCTTGATCATTTGTAGCAAAAGCTGCATCTGCAGCTAAAAATACACATCAACATGTGAAAAGCTCAGTTTTTTCTGCTCAACTGAACATCAGCACTCTGTAGGGCTGATCGGTTGACCATTTCTGGATTAGCCAGTTACCGTATTTCCTGGACTTTAAGTCACAGGAGCAGCCAAACTATGAAAAAAAGTGGGCCTCATAAACTGGAACTTACGGTAACAGCAAAAGGTGCTTAAAACAGAGATTTTTTTACAGCATTAGAACCAAATAAAGTGAAAATTATTCCACTTTGTAAATATACATTCACAAACAAAGCTTTTTTTTTATCTTAACAGCAAAATGTTAAATTGTTTTGGACAGTTTTAATTTAGTTATTGCTCCGACGGTGTTGTTCTTTCAGCAAACACCCTTTTTGAGTGCTAAAGATTGATCAATTAATAAATTAGTTGACAATTATTTCAAAAATTGATTTATCACAATTAATCCAATTGGTAGTTTCAGCCCTACTGAGCACAACAGACGTTCTGTCCACACTTAGCATTAAAAAGTAACATTGAAGTAATCTGTGATTAAAATAGCTTTCAGCTGTTATTAAGCAGCAGAGACTTTAAAAATCTTTGTGTGTAAATCATTTAATATTTCCAATGCTAAATAATTGAATCATTGATTCTGTTACAACTCAAATAAGAGTCGTCTTTTCTTTCACAGAAAATAGAAACGGGCAGAAATCCAAGCGGTGCAGATGCTGATCCTATTTCTTTTTATAATCATCAACCACATAAAGAATGGAAGAAGCCAGGTCACCTGCTGACATGGTGATCTGGTGGGAGACCAGAAAGGTCCAGGATCCAATCCAGGCAATACAGAACCTGAATCCATGTTCTACTGAGAATGATTCAGACGATAATTTCAACATCTAAAAGTAAAACCAGTCGGATAAGAACTGTTGGGGGAAACATGGACGCCACATTAGAAGCCGAAGCTCCTCAAAATGACACCGCCGACCTCAAACTGGAGCTCTCAGGATGATGCTAAGCCGTGAGAGCGAGCCAAGGGGGGAGACACTTTGAAGTGTTCCTGTTGCCAGGCAACACCACAGAGCGAGAGAGGGGGTCGATGTTTTGGGGCATTAGTACTTTAGGGGTGAAAGTTTGATTGATTGATTCTTTTACTCAGATACAGCAGAGGAACAGCGTAGAGCTGAAAGGATACACTCCCAGGATGACGGCTTCCAGGCATTTGATTGGTAGAGACTCCCTGATCATCTCCCTCGCCGTTTCCATCAACCTGCAGGGGAGGGAGGGGCGGAGACGCATGAACGGCATGTAGAGCAGACAGGAGGAGACTTTACGGGGAACTCATGATGCTGAATTGTGTTCCTCTCTAAACATTTAACGGTACTTTCACAACATCCACTCACCCACACAGCGGGCGGCTCTTCTTAATCTCAAAAAACTGGGTTCCAGTGTGGTTGTACCTAACACAAACGTTAAGGGCAACAGGGTTTTAAAACACTTTCACAATCTGCTTTTGTCTGACTATTCCATTTGGTTTAGAAACTTAACCTGAAACGTACGGCTCCGTTTATAACATCTGCTGTTCAGAGTGATTAAATGTGCTTAAGGATACTGCAGAGCCTTCATGTAGTTCTGGACGGCCACCAGCCAATCAGGGGCTGACATGGATGGCTTGAAGGTTGGAATGGAGGGAACAGCATGCTGGGAAACAAAAAAAAAAAAAACACACACAAAACAAACGTTGTTAAATGCTTACAGTAAACTGACATCTGAAAACTTTCAGAGCCTCAAAACAATGTTTTAGTCCTTCAGTCCATCAGAAAACAGTCTGCCTGCGTCATCAGAACCAGTCAGACCAGAACACTCTAACCAGGACTCGTCTTTATTCTGTCAATGACAAACACTTTTATGTCGTTGACAGTTTTTTTTATAAATCACATAAAGTTGCGCTAATTGGACGTCAGTGCTGGACAGAATCTGAAAAAGAAGCAAACATTAAAAAAAAAAAACTATACAAAGAGAGAAGAGACTAAATTAGATGCAAATTAAATAGTTTATATAACTATTCAACATTTATAAGAACAAATTCAACAGAATAAGGTTACCTCAGGATGTCAAAGCACCACAAGAACTGAAAGGAAAAGAGCAAAGTTGGATTTTAGGAGGTTGTGAGTGTTCTTCATTAGCAAGAGTAAACCGCTCCAGTCCTGCTGCAAAGCAAAGGCCACTCATGCTGTTCAGTTTGGTTTGATGGATTTCCATCTGGTCAGTAGGTCTGAGTGCTGTTGATGAAGAACGGTGGGATGCATTCAGATCACCAGGGGCCCTGAAGTTTTAGAAACAATGAAAACTTACGATGGAGAACCAGACAGAGTGAAGCTAAAGCTGGTCTAAGTTGTGGTTTTTAGCAGAACCAGCAGAGAAGTGAACCTACATTCAAGCTATTTTAAATTCCTTTCACATCATCTAAGCACTTAAGGACTGTGTTTGGTAATAGTTGACCCTAAATGGGACATTTGAAACGACAATAGAACAGGGCCCAGGATGGACCCTTGAGGGAAGTGGAGCTGAAGCTGCACGCTGTAGTCTAGGCAGGAAAAACCGAAGTCTACAAGCATAAGGACTCAACAGTAAGGAACAGGTTGCTAAAAACTGTTCACCAGTTTATGTGAGTTCTTTGGTATAAATTCACGTCACAGTTGTTCTTTCTACAGCTGAGTAAAAAGGAGAAGAGAAGTCTGGGTGTTTTGTGGCCGGCCAGACGCCAACAGGAAACCCACGCTGCTTTGAAGCAACACGTTCCACAGATAAAGATCGTTGGTGCTTCTGCAGCTGGTTCACCTCAACAGGAACCACTTCTCAGCGGTCACGGATGTTTTAGCAGAGTGACTCAGGCTGAAACACAGACCGACGTTTCCTGTGAGTCTCGAACTCAGTAAAAGCTGGGCTTGTGTGTGCACACCGGAAGTGTGAACCATGAGCACCAGAACTATCACTTCCTGTTTCTTCCTGCTTTCTATTTCAGGCAGGAACAGAGAATGGAAGGGAGAGATAGCGGGACTACACCACAATGACTGCATCCTTACTGGGTGAAACAGTTTTGTACGATAACAGCTCCCTGAATCATGGACAGGGAGCCACTTAACTGCTAATTTACTACAGGCAAGTAGACGATTAGCCCGAAAACAGACAGGCTAATCAGGCAATCCGTCAGTCAGCAGCTCAGAGGAAGACGATCTGCCATCTCGTCAGCCGGCCAGCAGCAGCATATCGTGCTTTTTAACAGCCACATAATCTGAAATCCCCTCAGCAGTCAAACCTCCTCAGTGGCTGGGCAGGCTGACACGCTGAGGCTCAGAGCTGTTCTTTATCCTCACTGACGGTAACCACCGCCGTCTTTCTCATGTTAAAAGTGTTCAGTATTTTTTATCTCTTGTTGTTCGTTGTATTATATTCAGAGGAGTGAGAAGCCGTAACGTGAGAGCAGAATGAGCATCGATTCACAGCCAGTTTATCCTGGTAATTAATCTGTCTGCTCAGCCCATCTGGAACCGCCTCCTCTGGTTTCTTGTCCACCCTTCATCTGACTTCTCTGTTATTACCTCAAACCTTCTCTACAGATTTCCTCCATCTCCTCCCCTCATGCCCACCCTCTGCTGTGACATCCTGTGTCCTGTTCCTCCCTCTCTCCAGCTCTACACGGGCCGAGCAGACAACTGGGAACTGCAAATAAAACGTTCATGCTAGCTGTACCTACAAACTCAACGTTATTTTTGTAGAAGGCAACCTGGAGCAGGTCCAGTTAGCACCTAAAGTCCATCATACTCCAAGCCGATCGTTTCTAAAGTGGATGTGCATTATGGCAATGCAGGAAAATAAAAGAGTCAACTGTGCTTAAAAAGTTATCTAGATGAACTAGAATAAAAACATAGACATAAATGTGCTGAATTACAAACTAATTTAATAACTCTGCACCAATACAGTACACTTAAATACACCAACATCTTCACAAGTTTGATCAAACATGTAAAACCAACAGAACTTTAATTTGTTCAGTCAGTGCAATTAGACATAACAGACAATGTCAAATAAATAATAAAGAAACTAAAAGTGACAAAAATATGTTGGCCACCTTGGTTAAGCCTGTAAAAATAAACTGAAACAATCCTTTCAAATGGTCCAGAAAGCGCAATGAGGAATTTTAAATATAATGCAAAATAAATGATACAGCATGACATTGCTCAGAGCACAAAGCGCAGAATTAGACTGAATAGATCTGCTCTTATGAATCAGGTACATTGTCACTGAAATCCCACCTAGAATTTTTTTCAATATCGGACCAATGCAGATATTAATATCTGATTGATGCGTCTCAGATGTAGGCTCCTTTCTAAGATAAGAAGCTGCCACAGTAAACAGAAAACTGCAAAAATACTTAGGGCAGATAAAAAAGTCCAGTTTTTCATGCAGTTATTTGTAACAAGATTCAGCAGAAAATAACCTGAATTTTGACAAGTATGGACCAAAGGAACCACCTTCAGGTGGCAGAGCAGCAAGGCTGAAGATGAGCCTCTTCAGTTAGAGAACATTCACATTTCCTACCAGACAAAACTGGACGATGAAGCTCAAAGTGGCCTCAGCTCAGCTAACCTCATATCAGCTTCATCATCCTCTCACCTTGAAAAGAACAGACGGTTTCTAACAGTAAGAAAAACCCTCAGAAGGAAAAATGCTGAGGTTTAAAACTGAAAGTAGTTTTACTTTATTATGGAAAAATAATAAAGTCAGAGCCAGTGAGCTCAGTTTGAACATCTAACAACATGAGCGCATGAGAAACGAAGCAGAAAGAAGAACACCAAAACTAGCAGCACTGAGTGAAGACATGACAAAAGGAAATGAAGGGAAATCTAAAATGTCTCGGATCTGATGAACATCTACCACCAAACGAGAGAAAGAAAAGTAAAAAAAGACCTTCCTGCTTTTAGAGTTCATCACCAGCTGAATTTAAATAATCAAAAATAAATTAAATCATTTAATGGAAGAAGATCAACACTTCTGATGAGAGGAATAAATCCATCTGAATGAAACCAGACGGTTGTTCCTGACGTCGAGCAGAAAGCAGGAAAACTGCATCCTCTCGTTTGAGCACAGTTTATTTTCTCTGGTATCTTTAGACATTTTCTCTCTCATTATTAAAAAACAGAAAAAAACATTTCCATTAGCTGTAAATAACAGTGCGGACAGCTGCCACTCGCTGCCACCTGAAACACATTTACTGTGTGAGCATTAAAGATTCAGGACAACTAAAGGAGGGAGGGAGACGGACGGTCAGGTTTCCTGCCGCCAACATGTCTTCAGGGTGGGATTTCCCCAGGAACGCCGGGTGTGTGTGTGTTCGTGTGTGTGTGTCAGATGTATTCATCAGACAGCTGAAGTCGTTTAAGTACAGTTAAAAGTTATTGAAAGTTGCATCGTCTCATTTAAAAACACACAACAGGACAGTAACAACCGCCAGCCAACATGGCTGGAGGTTAAACATGGGACAAAGGACAGTTTTCTGGACCGGATGACTGAAATTAAATATTTATAACCTGAAATATGAAGCAATGCAGGTTTCATTTCTGAACATCCAGCAGTATTCATATTTTGTGGCATCCAACCACTGCTTCAACCTTTCCCCCTATTTTACTGATTGATGCTGAATTTCTTTAAAATAAAGTTAAGTTTGCATAAACCTAAACAGTATTAACATTTACTGTGCATTAAACTTTTCTGCAGAACAGAAAACAATAAGAATGCAACAGTTGTTTACAATACTTTGTCTATAAAATGTTTTGAACACATTCAGGTGAAAAGATAAAAAAAAACTATTTCATGAAATAGTTTTGGTTTGCAGAATAAATCCCATATATTTTAAAGATGTAAGTTCCAGCTCTTAATTTAAAGGTTTGTGTTTTGATGCTACAGTAAATACTGCAGTAAAAACCAAACAGATCCAGTGACATTAGTTTCCCTTCATGCAGCCAAGTTGGTATCCAGAGATTATCCACTACCCAGATCGTATTTGAGGGATTACTCAGCTGCTGTGCCAAGACCGCAAACTGGTCCTGCGGGGTCGGCGACCAAAACGGGAAAACCAGGAAAACCCCTCATACTGGAGGCCATTTTAACAGTCAACCAGTGGGAACAGTTTCACCAACTTTCTTTTCGCTTTAACTTTCTGGACTGACAAGCCTGAAAGAAATCTAATGCAGCTTCTTTTAAAAACATTTTCTTCAATACATGTGATTGTCCTCAGAGGAGAGCCATCCCTTTATTCTCCCTTTTTCCTCTTTGCCTGAAGGTGAAAGTCAGCCCATCTGCTGTTACACTTCACATCGACACACCAACAGCAGAGTGGAGTCAAGCTGCACTTTAACAAACCAGCTGACGCCTCCATTGTTCACCCAGACGCTGTACAGCTGTTTCCCAGCCCCCTTAGTTTACATCCAGCACTAAATGCTCTCACTGCCAGCAACAGGGTGACGGTCAGGCCCAGTTTACAGAGATAACGGTAGAAAAAAAGTTTCAAATAAAAATCTTCTATAGAAAAAACTTTTGTGTCTTTGTAAAGAATAACGTTGTTACCGTCTGATGAATTATATAAAAAGTGCAATGTGAACCATTTGTTGAACTTTGTCTACATTCCTCCTGCAGCTTATGACACAGTCTGGGAGTTTGGTACCGCCAGCCAACCGGGTCACTGATCACCACATGGGTAATTAGTGGAGTGAAACAACAACAATCAGATTCTCTCCTCTCTCAGGAAAACAACACACACTCAGGATAATTACTGTTGGGAAACTATGAAAAAATCTGGTCTGTTTTGGTGCACGAGGGGTAGACAGACACAAAGATGAATATCATGAAGGCAGAGTTTTGGTTTTCTCCGTTCAGAAGATTTACAGTTTGAATCCACAGCAGACAAACAGCATTAAGAAGAAAACTAAACATCGTACTTTGTCTAAACATATGAGAATGTATAATAAAGACAAAATAAATATTGTAAATAGGATTTAAAGTGGTATGAAGCTAACATGTTCAGAATTCATTCAAGAAGTAACGTAACTAGCAATGACCAGCGGTAGCACACTTACTCTTAGCTAATTTCTAGCTTAGTGCTTTTGCTAACTTTGAAAACATTTATTCTGTACCCAGAATGCATCACTGTAAAATGACAGCCTGTAAACGGTTTAAAATCTGCTGATGTCCAATGCTTTCCGACATGAAGCTCCGCTGTGGTCAGTTAGGGAAAATGAGCAGCAGAGTTAGCAAAACTCAACACCTAAGAAACTGAAACCATGAGAGAAAGATCTATCCAGGTGTGTAATGACAAATTCCAGCCAGTTGGGGGCAGTAAATCATGCTGTAAGCTGTTATCAAGTGGGTTGAATCTAGAATGTTAGCTTTAGCATTCACTGTGTACCATGTTGATATAGCGCTTTAGAATTTTAGTGGAACTAATATTTATGGTAACTAACTTTTTATTAGCAGTCCTCACCACTGGTAATGACAATAAAAAAATTTTTTTACAGTGTACATTTTATTTTGATAAATTTGCAAACTGATCCATAACAGTTAGATATGTAAACGATATTTAACTTATTTTATTTTGAATAATTAATTTTCCAAATCAACAGGAAGCTGTTTCAGTAAACTTTAACTGGACTAATGTAATATGTCAGCAGTAGAATGATGAATGTGTGCAGCCTTCTCTAGCCTGCTGCCGCTGCCATGCTACAGCGAGTCTGCATGTGTGACACAGAACCACACCGAGACAACAACTAATGCCACCTGACAGGCATGGTGCTCCAGTTTAGCACGCTTGTTGTCATGGCAATATGAGGAATAACCGTGCGAGCACTCCTCGGACAGTGCATTAGTGAAACTGCGTGTCAGACCGGGTCGTCGTTATCACTAAAGGCACCCAGCTGTGAGCACAAGCACAACCAGCAGCATCAGAAACCCTGACTCACAAAACCAAGAGAAACTCCTCACAAGTCACTGAGAATTCACAGCAAGAGAGGAGAAGAAACACGGTGGAGCGGCAGTGGAGGTCATGTGATGCAGACCTGCATCTTATACTGCTAACTGAAACTAAATCCTATGTTTCAGACGGATCTGAATATGTCAAAAACAGAAAAAGAAATGAGAGACGCACTGAGAAATCTGCTGCTGAGCAAACTCAAAAGTCCTGCCTTTTCATGATTAGTGAATATAACTAAGTGCAACCAGGTCACAGTTAAAACGAAGCCGTTACTGACGCAGGAAAACCTCAGAGATCTTCAGCGTCAGTGAAGAGTCGAAGGAAGCAAACAAAGCTGAAACTATTTTCTGTTAAATGTCCGTGTTTGGTTCAGGCTGTGAGAACGGGACCGAGTATTTCAGCAAAGCTGCTCTGTTTGATCCTTTTAAGCCTTCGACCTTGGCCTGTTATGGAACACGGTGGATCGGGAAATGAAAAGTGCCAGAAAACCTTCTGATTACCTCATAGAACAGTCACAACATCCCCAGGGTGCTGCATGGAGAACATCTTTATAAAGAGCTTTTTACTAAAGAAGGCAGTTCAGTAAATGCTGAACATCTCAGTGCAGTCATGTGACACAGACCCGTCCAGAATAGATGCTTTGATAATAACAAATATGCCTTAAAAAAAAAATACTGAAGGTCATCCTATTAATTTTTTATATAACAACTAAAATCCGGGGTTAAGTTTTGCAGTAAAAAAAACAAAAAAAAAACAGTAGCAAATTTAGAAGAAGTACAACTCCAAATCATGAGGTTTCTGATTAGCAGTGTTTTTTCTCAGGGGAATAAATCATGAACAGAAAGCAGATGGCTTACTTTTGGCAGGTATGCAGCGTTCCGTATCCGGTCCACCATCTCCTGGCCCTCAGGGTGGACGGCGGCCACATGGGACCACATCCTCTCCCAGGTGACGCTCTCGATGGGGAAACCGTTCCGATTAACGTAGAAGAGCACCCCTCCTTCCTTCTTCTCTTCCTCCTCGGGGGAGTTGCTGGCGGGGCAGGCGGCGGTCTCCTCCCCGGCGCCGCAGTGGAGCAGGCAGTGTGCACTGGTGCTCTTGGAGCGGCCGCGCCTGCTGAACTTGGCCGACGAGGTGCCGGTCCGGCTCGGGGAGTTGGGTCCCGTCATCGGTCCCAGGAGCACAGCCGATTCTCAGCCAGCTACAGCCGCTTCCTGCTGCCGTTCAGACAGTCCATGCTGGCATAGTGAAGGCAGACCTGATGAGAGCAAAACCAAAAACAGAAGAGGTTAGGAGAACATATCTGAAATATAATCTACATATATCTTGGTGAAGTTTATGAAACCCAAAGTAAGAATAAGACCCATATCCACCATATCCCCAACTCCAACATCTCTTTTACTGGCTTTCTAACTGTGCTGCCAGTAAAAGTTAAGTAGATGGTTTAGCAGTGCTGTTAATGACAGCCTCCTCGGCCGTAACATAACATTAATGTATTTCTTTTTAAAAAACTAACAATTTATTGGGTTTTATAATAATGTTCTGAAAAACCTAATTTTGTGCTTTCAATGCCCTAATCATGAAAATTAACTGAAGTAAATGCTTAAAATGCATCACACTGTATGTAACACCTTCACTTTTTAAAGTGAAATTGAAATGTTTTCTGGCTATACATCTAAAGAGATTCATTTGGGTTTCTGAGGGATTTTCAATTCAGTTTGAAGCTCAAACATTTATGCTATGTGGAGTTATTTAGAAGAAACACAGAAAAACTCATAAAACTAAAAACTTCTTAAAACACATTATTTCTGACAGCAACTGACCAATACACGATACTATAGTTAACATTTAATGACAACTGTTATTGAAAACAATTTTGGTGACAAAATAACATTCTAAAAGCCATAAACCAACGTTTCAAGAGGAGTTTTCTATATATAAATACGACTAAATATGCATGTAAATATTATTTCAATAACAGAAACTGCAACTAAATTGACTTGACGACAGAAATGAATACATTGCTAAGCTGTAAGATAACAAAAATACAGAAAAATTCATTTCTGCAAGTTTTTCCTTCTTACTTGAACCGTATCCGCGGAAATATCCCAACCGTTATTAATCCAAGCCTACCGTTCTTTCCAAAGGGGCTCCGACTTCACACCGTCGACGGCCTCCAGGCTTTAAAATACATTTTTACTAAAAAAAAAAAAAACCCTCTTGAAGAGGAGGTGGGTTCCATTCATAAAAAAAAGCGACGATGTCCACTCCAGGCTGGAAAGTCTTGTTTTGGACCGAGGCTTTGTAACTTCACCCTTTTTTGAAGTTGTCAAGCTTCCAAGCAGTAACGGTCTTCAAAATGGAATTCCAGTAAGTTTACTTTCAAAATAAAATCTCAGCGTGATTCATCTTTTTTGACATGACGTAAAAATGGCTAAAGCTTGCCCGCAAATACGTTGTAGCACCCTTTCACGTAAGGTTATAAATAAACATCTTAATTATTATCTACAATGCGTACGGTTAAGAAATGTACCTCTTTTATTCTGAAATTCTCATCCAGAAGTTCAGTTGGTTCCGCTCCTGACTTGACGGCGCTCTTCTAGCTTCGGTCTCAACACTGCAGGGGCCGCTGCCTTCCACCAGCCCAGTTCTGGGTAACCTCCTCCTCTGTGCATTGCCTTCCGTTAGCAGGCTTTAAGTCGCCTCGGCATCCACTGTCTCATCGGGAAATTTGATTTCATCGTGGTAAAAATCTTAATAAGCCCGTCACATGATTAAATCACTTGAGATAACGCAGCTCCTCTAGCGGATACCTGGCGGTCTCTTCTGCTCCTCGAATGCCCTGCAGTTACCAAAGCTAGGCGGCTTCTAATTGGTTGAGCTAACAAAGAGGGGCGGGGCTTACACGGTCGTTTACCAAATTTGGAACTGGTGAGACACTCTGATTGGTTGATTTTGTCAACAAGTGATACATCTGCAACAAATGTGATTCTTTTTTACTCCTTGATTGCGACTGTTGATTTTGCATTACGAGGTTATTATCTTACTGTTCGTGTAAATTGACTTAGTTATCACGAAAATAAAAAAAAAAAAACACTGTACCATCCATCCACACACACACTGTGAGAGAGAGATGCATATTTGAATGCTGGGTCAAGACAAAAGGAGAACGATATGTACAGAAAAAATCTTAGAGATTCTTTTTTTTTCTATTTTCAAGTATTTCATGACAAAAACACGCAGGCTTGATTGTTCATTTTACATTGAATACTTTAGCAATAACTGCAAATAGTGGGGAACTATTTTGAGTCATAACCTGACCCGCATCTCCCCCTGGTGGACAGAAATTTCCTCTACAATCACACAAGACAAGGATTGTTAATTTGTTTGATAAGCTTTTTTTTTTATTGTGTTTTAAGACAACATTTTTAATATAGTTTTGTGGAAGTCAGCAGAAAAAGACGAAAAAGTCATTTGAGTCTTGCTTTATTAATGTCTTCCAACCAAAAGCAAAAATAGAATGAAGGACGACCGTTGGTGTCTTCTCACCTCACCTTCTCCCCTTCACAACAAGAGCACACATTCGGGTGTGAAATATATACATTGTATCTGCCACAGTTTGACATTTTAAATTGAAATAGTTCATGTGTGGTCCTCAAAGTCTATACCCTAAAAGTGAAGTTATTTCCTTTTAAATTAACCAAAATACCAGTTTGGTTATTTAACAGAGGCATAGAGGTGGCTTGGATCAGGCGACACTCCTATTCTCACGGCGCTGTAAGTCACTGCTGCATCACTTCCCCGAACCTGCCATGAACACAGCGCAGCAAATAAATGACTGCATATGAACACAATTCCCCACAAATGAGAGATTTATATGGTCGTTAAGTCAATTTAGTTGCAGTTTCTGGTTCTGAAATAATATTTACATGCATATTTAGTCGTATTTATATATAGAAAACTCCTCTTAAAACGTTATGGCTTTTAGAATGTTATTTTGTCACCAAAATTGTTTTCAATAACAGTTGTCATTAAATATTAACTATAGTATCGTGTATTGGTCAGTTGCTGTCAGAAATAAATTTGCCTTCTAAATGTTTTTTTGTTTTATGAGCGGTAATGCTGTGTTTCTTCTTAAAGATTTAGCTTCTTAAAATATAACAGTATATTCTGATATCGTACCTGATTGTTGTTCTTCTTTGGGAGGTTAATTGAAGCATAAGAGACGGTTGCATCAGGTTCATCCTACACAGAGACAAGAACCCTAAATAACTGTTCAGCATTATAGTCATATGTTAGGTGATTTCCAACATTTAGACCGGCTCTTTTGTTAGTGTCTTCATGGGTGGTTTTGAAGATGTAATTTATTCCTAAAAGCGTGATAAAAGTGGAAAACATTGTCCTGATGAAGCTGACATTTTGGGTAGTTAATGGAGGACAGTTGTGCTGTGGAAACTTACTGGATCCTGGTTCACTTCTGAAGCAGACCGAGAGGCTACAGGGGGTGAGCTCACTCCTGTTTTATTTCCTTCAAACAGCAAATGCAAAGAATTATTTTAGTATTTATAATAAACCTATTAATGTTTTCAGTCGGATCTTCCCACCTTTATTTTTCTTCCTTTTCATGAAAATCCCAACAGCTAACAGGAAAGCTGCCAAAACGACAACTACGACGATGTACAACCACCACCTACCTAAATACAGGAACAAACATTTTAATTTCATGCAGTTTTATACACATGTAGTAAAAGTAATACATGTATTATTTATGCATTCATCATACAATCTTTAAAGACAAAATGCTTAACTCAAAAGTCAAGACAAAGAGAAAATGTGAACAAAAATAGCTTCTGACTCACCAGACGGTTGTTCTGCCTCATCGTTTTCAGATCTTTTATTTTTCTTTCCTATTTTCAGAAATTTCATGACATCAAAACATGAAGGCCAAATTTATCAGCTCAGCAGATCAAACTGACAAATTTAGATTTTAATATCACATTAGTTTTCTGACCTGGAGTTTGAGCTGTGAAGGGAAACCGCTGCTTTCTTCCTTCAGACTCTACTTCACATCGCAGTGAATTATAACGGCCCGGCTCATAGACATAATGTGAAGTCTTAAAGGTGACCTCAGCAGCACAAACAGAGTATTTTGTCTCCATATCTATGTTATGATTATCAATATTTTTACCATTATAAAGCCAGTTCACAGTGTGTTTGCATGGCTCATTTGGTATAACAGAACATTTTAGCGTCACCTCTTCATCATCTTTCTCTTCAGTTACTGTTGGAGGAAAACAGAGACCTGAGGTTAGCTGGTGATTATCCTGAATACTTGGTTAGTATTTGGTATAAGGCTGAGAACATGTACTCACTGTTAACCAGAGACAAAGCTACAGTGTGCATGGTCTCCTTCTGGCCTCTGTTTTGAACTTGTTGGCAGTAATATGTCCCAACGTCGGCAGCGCTGACCCTCTGAATTATCAGAGAGCAGTTTGATGAGACTCTCAGTCTGTCTGCTTTTTCTCTGGCAGCCTGAGTTTGATTAGTCTGACCAAACTTAACCAGATCTACTGCTGGTGCCTGAGATGATTTACTGACGAGCCAGTGGATCCGTAAGCAGCTAATCGGACCCATCGTGTTTCCACAGGCCAACAGGATTTCATCTCCTTCTCTCACAATGACAGAAGAAGAACTTTGCTTTATTACTGCAGAGAAAAGCACCAGAAGAAAAACAACTAAAGTAGAAACATGTCGACACAACAGGAAATGTAAGAATCTCACATGTATAACAAGAAAACTCACTTCATTTAGATGAAATACAAAACACAAAGCAGTAACATTAATCCTCACCTGTAACCTTCAGTGCCAGAATCAGACATAAAGACAGTTGAGCTGATGTAAATTCAGTCATTCTGTTTCTCGGACGGTTTGTCTTCTCTCTGCCTGAAGTGTCAACAGATTTTTTGGCAACTGCACGCCAGTCGTCACTTCCTGAATTTCATATTCTTCCTCTTCTGTAGTTCACACTTATATCTTCCTAAGATGCTTTTGTTTCTTCTCAACCTGTAATAAATTTAACTCTGATCTGAGTGAGGCAGACAAACGTCTGAACAACACAAATTTAGATTTGAGTTAAGAGGAGAATGTTTGTCTTTTGCAACCTGTCTCTCTTGTTACGCGTTCTTTATAGATCTTGTTTGTTTTTGTTTTTTACAAATTCACAATTAGCACAATTATATCACTCAGTCGATTAATATGAGTCCAGAATGCAGCAGACTGTCTTTTAAAAGAAGAAAAATGTCAACGTCTGATGAACTCTGATGTTGTATACAATGGTTCTGATTAGAGATGCGCCAATCAGGTTTTTTTGCGGCCGATTTCGATACCGATCACCCATGAGACCAATCTCTGCCGATCACCGATTTTTGCCAATTGCCTGGATTGACTGCTAATTTTTGGTTTAGGTAGAAATGATACTAAGTGATCTGGCAAAATGAATAATCATCTGGCAATAAATTCACCTAATTTAGACATAAACATGCAAAATACTTGCAGGCACAAAACAGCAGCCGCTCAGTCAAAAGGACAACTGAAAAACCTGCAATCAGTAAAATAATATTTAACACTAAAGCTCTCAGTGCCATAAATTATTAGTCAAATAAATCTGCCTATATCAAATAATGTCAAGTAATAAAGGAGACATTCAATCAAAGTCAAATGCAGGTTGCATTAAAATAAACAATCCTGAGTTACTAAATCATAACTTCCTGATAGCGCGGTTAGCTGATTAATGCTGGTTCTGATTGGCTGGTTCTGACCGAGCGGAGTAATTCTGCAGAACTCGGAGCAGGAAGAGGAAATCGATTATTTTTCAGAGATTATCTGTCTTATGTTAGGCCGGCGAAAGTTTTACTGCATATCTGAAAGTTTTTAGTTGTTTTTTTTTTGCATATGTTACCTGCTGCAGCGTTAAGCAGACGTTCAGTGCGAAAGTTTTCTGCAGTTTGGAGGTTGAGCGGCGCTCCGTCTGTGAAACTACCAGTAGCGCGTAGCGGCGGTTCTACAACGGAAACCGCCGCTGCAGCTCGAAGACTTGAATCACTTTTCGGTTTGTTTGTTTAGCTTTCTGACCGTGATGCTAATCCGGGTGAGTGTTGGTAGTTGAGGATTTAACCTGCCGCTCCGGATGTCCTTTTGTGCCGCCATTAAGCAGAAGTGCTTGTTTTTTTTAAAATGCCATATTATATTCGTCGTGTTGACGCATTTCGACGCGCTTCACTCCCGAGGTAATTTTCCGCCGCAACACGCAAACTTCCCCATTTACTCAGAGCGTTAAAGTTCCACACCACAGGTTTGTCTTCTCTCTGCCTGAAGTTTCAGCTCATTTCTGCTGAACTGCAGCTCTCTTAGCATTTCCTGAATCTATAAATAATTTCCTTTTTAGTAAAAATGTCCTCCAGTATTTCACACGTCACATCCACGCGTGTCATTTCCATCTCACACTGGTGTATATTTAACTCTGATCTGAGGCAGGTCGACTTGTTGCAGAAACATCTGGATCCAGGCTCACATCCTTCATTTCCCCCTCGAGACAGTTTTAAATTAAAACCTGTTATTCAATTAGTCTTTTTTTTATATACATATTTTACTAGATGCCAACTTTTAACCAACCCATATCGCCCCCTTGTGGACAGAGAAGAGTTTAACAGCCTCGCAACTCTCCTGTTTGGTAAATTATACTAAAGTTATGAAAACTAAACACAAAATACACCAAACCAGTTTAATTTGGGTTCATGCTAAAGTTAGCATAGTGTTTGCTAAGGCTGACATTCTGTCTGCTTTCGGTCAATAGTTTGTAGAAATCATAACAGGATATTACATAAATTCTTGACCAGATCTGCAGCAAACTCACACGTATGAAAGGAAAACATTTTAAATATACAAGGAGATTTTATCAGATTAAAATGCTGCATTTAAAAGTGTTGCAGCCACTTGGCATAATAGAGGTCATCAGATTGATATAAGGTTTTAAAAATAAAAAGGCAATTTTATCACTTTTAACTTTTTTCAGATTATCATAAAATTCTAAACAAACAGAGCTTACATGAACTTAAAAAAATGTTTTGATGAATTTAATCAGCAGGAAAAAAATGATATATTTTAGTATTTCACCTTCGGATCTCTGTTGGTTTAGGATAAATTGACTGATTTCTAGTTGATTAACTGATACATCAATAATTTTATTCAATTTATATAACTTCCATATGCAGCACAATGTTCCTACTTTTGTAGGAACAAAAATAGGAACATAATGTTATTTGTATTACTTTACATACTTAATACATTAGTAAATAAACCAGCATGCTTAAGCAGTAAATCAGATCAATACAGAAAACAAATCAGTTTGCTGAATTTTTGTTTTTCTGAATTAATAATCTGCGCATCATAGTCAAGATACATGTGATTATGAAACCTGACTTTCACACCAGCTACTCAACTGAAATAAATCACACCAGCATCCAGTTAATATCTTAATAACAGTTTAACTTCATGATAAACAAGGTTTCGTTCCCAGAAGTAAAATATTTAGTTTCTTGTTGATGTGATTTGCTGACGGTTTGCGTTGAGGCTGTCAGGATCACAGGAACCTGCAGGAGAATCGACCTTCACAGAGCCGTAGGTCACCGAGTCGCCCGGCTTCTCGTCATCCTTAACGAGAGCACAGAGCACAAATTAAATCTGATTTGATCAATGTGTCAACGTGAGCCTAAAAAATACTCCTGAGGTGAAAAGGACAACAATAACTCATCCCTGATACTTTATTGTGGGTTTTTGTGAAAAAAAACTGAAATTTCAAAATGTTCTATCATCATGCAGGAAAGTAACAGCGGCCTTCTTCATATTTACTGAACATGAAGCAAGACATCACATTCAGAAAAGTTCAGGCCAGCAGCAGTTCTGCTTTTTCAGCCCCTAATTTCATCACAGAGCTTAACAGAAGGAAACTTACCCAAGTTTTACTTTTTGACTTTTCTGTGTGGCAAATGGTGGCGTAGGGCACTTCATCTTCAGGGTCAGCCTAAACAAAAAGACAAACTTTCACTAACTGACACAGAGACTCACAAGACAACCCGGAGATTTCCTTTTAGTTGGCTGAAGTGTTTTGTTTCTCCATATTCTAACACATTCAGAAGAGTTTTTACAAACAACTTATAAATATTATCCTCCTGCAGAGGCGACTAATCTCGTGTAAACAAAATTCCTGCAAAACCAAAAATCCTTCAGTCTGAATAAAACAGAAACAACTCAGATGGATTTGAAACTGTTCATTCTCCTTTCTTCTTTATGTCACAAACTTAAAAGGTGTCTAGTTGATTAAGAAAATGAATAAAGTACATTATATTGTAAAATGTAATGTCAACATTTTTCTGAAAGCAAACTCTCACAGTTTGATGCTATCAAAGCTCAACTTGTGGTTTCAAAACTCTCAAAATCTTCCACTATGCATTTGTGAGGTTCTTTTAAAGAGATGCTACAGAAACTTTCAGAGTGACCCCAGTGCCCTGAAGTTAGTTCCTCCTCCCCCACCTGTTGCTACATTCTGCTGGTGTGTCACCTTTTTCCACTATTACAGAAAGAGTAATAGAAATGTTTCTGCTTGGAAATTATTCTGGTTGTGAAAAACAAAGAGAGTTCTGGAGTGGAAACCAAAGGAACATCATCCTTCAGCCTTAATAAAGTAACAATGTTTTAGAAATGTAACTGAGAAGCTGCAAGCAGCATGTTCCGTTTTCAGTGTGAACACATATTTTCAGCCTCAAACTTTTTATTTTTCCTGAAAAACACTCATGTAACACTTATGACAGCAAAGTTATAGATAACGTTATTATGTAATCTTCAATATGCAATATGATTTTCGGCACAATTTCTAAAACAACACTTTAGTTTGAAGACATACAGGATTTAACCATTTCAGTCCTGCTGATATTGAATGTGTTTGCAGGTTTGGTTGTGCACAGCAATGCTGAGGTGAACAGAAGAGACACTACGGTGGCCAAATATGTCCAAAAACCTTTAGATCACTGCTGTAATAACCAGTTTGTGTAAGAACGACGGGTTTACTGCTGCTGGAGTTCAGGGGAAACATTCTCACCGTGTTTGGACCGTTTCCAGGATCGGACAGAGCCGCAGCAGAGTCCAGGTTTTGCTCCTGTCAAAGTGCAAAGACAAGGCAGCTTAAATCTCCACACAATGAACAATGTGAACCGTGCAGCAAAATTCAAAATGAAATGAATAAACTCACCACATCCTGAAGAATTATTGATCTTTCCTCTAAAAATGCATCAAAATTACATTTTAGCTCCAACAAACAACTTTCTGAGAACAATTCAGTTCATTTGAAGCCAAAGTTTTCTCTCACCTTCCCTTCGTTTCCACAGAGCGATCGCTAGGAAAGTTATAATCAATGCTACTGAACCAGCCGACACGACAACGTATAACCACAAATCTGCAAATAAAAGAAAGAAAAGAATCTTAAAAGTACAACTTAAACAGGCAATCATGTTTCTTTACTCATGCATTTCCTCAGAAACAGAAAAGCATTTGCAGCATAAAGTGAAATATAACAGATGCGTTACTTAATGGGGTTGTTGAGGTGTTTTTGAATGCAGGCTCTGTTTCGTTAGCTTTTCTTCCTTCTGCATTTGTTATGCTTACATCAGTGCCTGTTAAATTTAAATGTGTTATTATTGTTTGCTATATTTATGTGCGTTTTCTCGGTCTTCTCTCAGCTCTCTGAAACTCACCGGCAGACTGAGGGCTGAGGGGAAACAGCTGCTCTCTTTCTGTGGAATCATCCTTCACTTTGCAGGAAAACATCACTCGATATTTCGGTTTGTTCTTGAAGAAACTTCCAGGAATAACTGCAGTAACTGAACATCTGGATGTCTTCATGATCATGGCGTCCTCCACAGCCTTCCCCTCGTACATCCACTCCACTGTGTGTTTCCACGTTTCATTTGTTGCGATGAAGCAGGAAAACTTCACCTGGTCGCCCTCTTCCTTCTCCATCACTGGTGAATGTAATCAATGAGTTTTACATTAATTCCTGAGGTTTAGATGTTAAAATGATGAAATACTTGAAAAACTTACTTGTTATGAGAAACAGATGAGCACGAGCATCATGATTATGACTGATATGTGAAGTTCTGCAGGTGTAGAAACCAACATCCTCAGGTGAGACCTTCTTTATGACCAGAGAGCAATCAGCCCTCACCTCCAGCCTGCCCGTTTTTTCAGACACTTGTCTGTCCGTAGAGACTGTAACTGATGCATCAGGTGAATTACTGAAGAGCCACTTAGTTCTTTCACATGCATCCTGTTCATCTCTCATGTTAGCACAAGGCAGAGTGACGTCATCTCCATCTCGGACAACAAATCTGGGTGAAAACTTTCCTGTGATTTCTGCTGAAAAGAAAAAAATGCATAAATCCTAACTGGAATTAATAAAACTTTTGTGAATTCTGGATAATTTCTCGTTTTCTTACCTGTAAGCTGCAGAACCAGAACCAGAACCAGAAACATTTTAATCCACTCAGGCTCACCCTGTCTGAGTAGTTACTTCTTCTACCATCTACCATCTATCATCTATCATCTCAGGATCTCTTTGAACTTGGAGATCCTGAGCTCACTTCCTGTGACTTGCCACACGTAGTTTCCTCAAACAAACTTAGTTTTGTACATTTCCAAACTTCTGTAGGTGGAGCTCATCATTTTTTCAGGTTAAAATCTGAAGAGCCAGAGGATTGCTAAAGATTAAAAATAATAAATTATGCTAACAGTGAATCTGAAAAGTTCATGTTAGTTCAGTTAAGACAAATAACAGCAGGTTTTAGAGCAACATATTGCTCAGAAGTTGAACTATGATGAGAAACAAAGTGTGATACAGAAAACTATGACAAAGAACCACATGACCCTCTGATGAATCTCTACTCGACATGGAGAAACTGCGTTTTTACAGAACCAACACTTCCAGTCATACAACTCAATCTGTTCCCAGCACAAAGTTTATTAAAACATGAATACAAATGTACAAATTAGTTCGAATGGATGTAATGATTCATGTAAGTCTTGTCTATTTAAACCATGCCTGGATCAGTGAATCTTTAACTTTTTCCTTGCTTATCTTCAGGTGACAGATTGACTGTCCCTTTGTTTCAATAAGCTGTAAAACTGGTGAGCAACTTCTGCAGGTTTGGATGTTCAGGCCTCCAGACTCTCCAGGTGGAGATGAAGAGAAAACGTAACTTTCTCACACAGTTCTGTCTTTTAAAGTCTGTGAATTATGATATTTCTGTTCCCACACTATGAGACTGCAGCAAAGCTTTGCCCACTTTAAACAACTAAAGGTCAATTCTCAGGAAACAGGCTGTGATTTTGAATAAAACAGTTTGAACTATGTCTGTTAAACACTGCAGTTTCAGTGGATGATTTGAAAAAAAAAAAAAGATTTTTAAGCAAAGTTAACAACATGTTTTGTTTTAACTATAATTCTGCATTGACTATGCAAAATGACCATTTTTATAAACCAGGTTTAGTAGTGCAGCAGGTCTGCTGCTGGTTCATGCAGTTTGTAAAATCAGGACTCAACTTTGACACAGATCAAAGTGCCAGCTGTTAAAGAAATCATTAACTGTCTGCACAGAGAAAGGGATTAGCCAAACTAATCCCACTCTCTGTTAGCTGCTGTCCTTCCCAGCGCTCACTCTGACTGCCAGAACCTGATCTGGAGCGCTGCACCTTTTCAGAGTCATGGCGGTTTTAGACGTTTTCCTCCAGTCCTTCTCCACCTCTTGGTTGGTGGCTCTGGCTGTCCTGCTGCTGGTCTATTTCATTTCCTCCAGTTTTAGTTCTGGAAAACGTGGGAAGGAGCCGCCGGGACCGAGACCGCTTCCTCTGATTGGAAACCTTCTGCAGATGGACCTGAGCAGACCGTACCACACATTGCAGGAGGTAAGCAGGTCAAAAACGGCTCATTTCATGCAAATTCGATGAATCCTGCTTTTGGAATGGACTGAAACTCGATGGAGTCATGAGAAGCTGCAAAATCCTAAAGATTTACAGCTTAAACAAGTGAAAGTTTTATTGTTGTCGGAACATAAAGTCTGTGAAAGACTTTATGTTCGTACTAAAGGGTTGTTAGTGAGATCTAGCATGGATCTAATGCTTTAGCCTCATTGGCTGATTATTTACTGGGAGAAACTTTGTGCTCAAAACATATTTTCCTCACCATCTTCAGATCAAAGTCCAGGTGGCACTTATTGGTTTTGGTTATTATTATTTTTAGCTTAGTTGTCTAAAATAAACTTTTGTGAATAAACTTGATACAGAGTTTTTATGTTTTTTATGATATGAAAAATAAGAAGAACAAAACAAAGAACTCAGTTTGGAGAAAAAAAGCGATTATTCCTCGACGCAGGAGTTTGGAATTTAATTCCCAACATCTTTGCTTCATGTGTTCTGTTCTTCTTTTTCTGCAAATTTCCTTTGCAATTATGATCAAAAATTCTTGGTGAGGGCAGCAATATGGCCGGTCCAGATGGCCTCCTGTGTCACTGACAAGGAGATCTTCTTAAAGATGTTTCCTGTGAACTGAAACTTGATCAGTTTTTTTCTGTTTTCAGTTTTCTAAGAAGTATGGATCAGTCTTCACTGTGCATCTTGGGCCCCAAAAAGTGGTGGTTCTGACCGGGTACCAGACGGTGAAGGAAGCTCTGGTTCAGCACGACGAGGAGTTTGGAGACCGGGATTCATTTCAGATTTTACGTGACTTCAACAAAGGGCATGGTGAGGACAGAAACCCTTCAGTGATATGTACTCACATCTGTCTGAATCAAACGCTACAACTGAATTTGTTTTAGGGGTTTTATGGTCGAACGGTGACTCTTGGAGAGAAATGCGACGCTTTGCTTTGACAAACCTCAGGGACTTTGGGATGGGCAAGAAGGCGTGTGAAGACAAAATCGTTGAAGAGTGTCAGCATCTCGTTGAGGTTTTTAAGAATTTCAAAGGTAAAATTTATCACTTTTACAAGAAAATTCAGTCCAGTCTCATGAAAGACATTAGAAATGGTTCCTTTCAGATTAATATTGTTGCAAAGACGAACCCATCTCTGTGTGTCCAATGACTGCTCAATCAGCTCTGCCATGTCCTGCATATAGGATTTTTTAAGAAGTTGTGATATCTGATCCGTATTGTTCTGTTTTCAAGTTTCACCTATGATGAAAAAACTACCACTGGCTGAAAGTCTTCTGTCTCATCACAACTTCAGCACAACCTGTACAATATTAAAATACTTTTAGTCCCCTTGTAGGCTAAACAAACCGCCTTTAATTGTACCATCACACCCCAGAGCAGTGGAGTAATTAACTATAGATGCTGCAGTTGGACAAAATCCTTGTTTCTTACAAAACTTTTCAGGAAAATGAAGAAAAGTCTTAGTTGAAAATATGAAGTCATTCTGTCTGGTTGAAGTCAGTAAATCTTTTTGGTTGTTTTTACTCGATATTTACGAATGGAACCACAGAGAGATGAAGGATGTAGAGATGTAAAAACCAGCTCATTGTTCTATGCTTGGCTTCGTCCAGAGGGTCTGAACCCTTGACTATTGAGAAACAATTCCTTTCTGACAAAATGTTTTTCATGTTCTGAACTATTTAAGTGTAACAAAACAGCAAAAACAGAATAAATGTTTGTTTTTTACGCCACTGAAAGCTTCAATTATTTCTACTTTCTCACAGGAAAACCTTTTGACACAATGCAGCCAACTAACTACGCCGTCTCCAACATCATCTGCTCCATGGTGTACGGCAGCAGATTCGAATACACCGACCCAGAGTTCACATCAATGGTGGACCGAACCAACAGGAACGTTCTGCTCACCGGTTCTCCATCCATTCGGGTATTTAATGCAAATAAAACACCTGCTTTGCTGGAGAAATCATTAACTTATATGAGAACTTCTTCTTTGAAAGCTTTACAACATGTTTCCACGCCTCTTTAAATGGGTCACAAGGAGGAAGGAGTTCATGGAATTGGCTGTAGCCAATCACAAGCAGAACTTCGCCCTCTTCAGGCGGTTAAAGGAGACGCTGAACCCGGAGATGTGCAGAGGCTTTGTGGACGCCTTTCTGGTTCGCCAGCAGAACCTGGAGGTTTGCTCTTCCAGCTGAAATCATTATAGAGTTCATCAGCTCTGGCTGAATCTGCTCACTTTGCACTTCTACAGTTTGTTGTTACTGTTATTGATATTCCTGTTAAGTCATGAATATATTGCTGTATAACTTTCTAGTACAACACAAACCATGCATGAAGGAGTTCTATAGTTCTATAGCTTTTTATGAGGAAACTTTCTTATAAATAGGAACATTTGGTGATGCAATGCACACAAGGAAACAAAATCTAAAGCTGTTTAATTTCCCTGTTGTGGAAATATTTTTCACTTTCGGCGCATAAACACATTTCTTTTTCCAACATTCGAAATGCAAAAAAGCTAAATTCCAGTGGGAACTCCAAACAAATACATGTTTTCTGTTTCATATTCTATCTTCTCTGCCTGGTTTTACTGTAAAGCATTTTTCAGTATTTTCACCTGTGGCTGTTAAAGCTGACGACAGGACAATGCAGAATCATAATTATTTGCTCATTTGCAGGCCTCTGGTAATAAAAACAGCCACTTCCACAATGAGAACCTGTTAATGACGGTCACAAACTTATTCAACGCCGGGACTGAAACAACATCCACCACTCTGAGATGGGGGCTTCTCCTCATGGCCAAATATCCAAAGATACAAGGTAAAAACTTTACCACCATCACAAGAACAAGAAAAAAACTAAAGTTCATACTGAAATACCGATGCTGCTGTGAAGAAGTGGTCATCATCTTGATGTTTTCCGTCTTCCAGACCGGGTGCAGGAGGAGCTGAGGAGGGTGATAGGAGATCGGCAGGTTCAGGTTTCAGACAGGAAGAGTCTGCCGTTCACTGACGCCGTGATCCACGAGACACAAAGACTGGCCAGCATCGTTCCCGCCGCGCTGCCTCACAGAACCAGCAGAGACATCACCTTCCAGGGTTACTTTATCAAGAAGGTCGGCTGGGAAAAAAAAAATCTGATTTTATATCAAGCCAGGAAAAGCAAGCATACTAACATAATGTCACATTAATGTCAAATTACATGGTTTTACAGATGTTTTTACAGCTCAAAGAAAAGAGGACATTTTTAGTGTGTTGGAGAAGTGATTGATCTAAAATGTTCAGGATTGTGTCTCCAGAGGATCAGACCGGATGCTGCTGCTCTACAGTCTGGAAAAATGTGTGAAAAGCTGCAGAATGCAGTTTGAGTGCCGGTTTATTTGAGGGAAGATGATTTGCAAACGGAGTTGGTGGGACAGACAGAGGAGGACTGAGGACCTCTGGTGGACAAAAAGAGGAATGCACAGAAAACAGAAAACAGCATTTGAACATTTTGGGAACAATTATTTCTGTTTTCTCTGTACATGCCTGGCTAATTTTGATTCAATATGTCGTTTGAACCTTCAGCAACATTTCCTCTGTCAGTTATGGATTCAAGAACCTGGAATTAGCTTGAACTATCTCCAAAAGACTGGATTATCTGACTGAGAAGGGTAATGCAGTTTGTTACTCTTAGCAGATAAAATGTCTGCTCTGTTTCCATACTTTGTCTGCTGCAGGGAACCACAGTCTATCCCCTCCTGACTTCTGTCCTGCATGATCCCCGTGAGTGGGAGAAACCCCACAGCTTTCATCCTGCTCACTTTCTGGACAAAGATGGCAAATTTGTAAAGCGTGACGCCTTCCTGCCGTTTTCTGCCGGTATGTGTTGGTTCGGGAACCTGTCTGCTTTTAGACAGGAAACATCTTTTAATAAACGTTTTCCTCTTGAACTCCTTCAGGACGCAGGATCTGCCTCGGAGAGAGCTTAGCCAGGATGGAGCTGTTCATCTTCTTCACCACCCTGCTGCAGCACTTCCGCTTCACTCCGGCACCGGGAGTTAGAGAAGACGACCTGGACCTGACGCCACGTGGAGGCATCACGCTCAGCCCCACGCCTCATCAACTGTGTGCTGTTTCTCTGACGTGAAGAAGAATCAACAGTTCATGCAAAGCTTCATTTTATTAATCTTTATGTCAGAGTGTGACAGAGAACAATCTCCCAAAACTATATTTGTGACACAGACACTGTTCATGCTTATTAATTAATGAATAAAAATAAGTCATAAAATATGATTTTAGTTAAATGTTTCATGACATGTGGCTAAGCTAAGCTAATCCCAGAATGTGATAAACTAGCAAAAAGATTAGAATTACAAAGAAGAATCAAAAATGATGGCTGGGTTTTTATTTTATTTTATTTTTTTACAAATAAAAATTTGTAAAGTGGCAAGTATTTATATTCTGAGTTAATATGTTGCAGAAGCAACTTTTGCTGCAAGTCTTACAGGGAAAGTTTTGATTTGCATATTTGGGAGGAAACATCAGAAGGCTTCATGTTCTGGTATAAAACCTAAAACAGACAGAGTCACTGACTAGATGACCTCTGCAGGGAATTTCATTAAAGGGTTTCTGACGAAAAGAAGCTGAATACAAACGTACGTCACACTGTGTATTTCTTTATTTTAAATGTTCCCCTTCATAACTGCTCAACCTTATGTTTGCCAATCACATAAAATCCCAATAACATACAATATTCTTACAGTTTACTTTATTACATGTTTAAATGGTGCTATCTAGATAAAGATTGACTTACATATTTGCTAGAGAGTAATTAAGTTGACTGTTGAGGAATAAAAAATTACAAGAGGTGAAAGACATTTATTCCTAACCATAAAGTAATTATGTTGTCTACCAGAAGCAATAAAATGATCATTAAGTCAACTCAACTTTCTCCTAAATCCCTTTGTCCCACTGCTGATTATGCCAGTACATATATAATAATCTACAGACACATAATCCTTTTTATTTCTTGGAAAACAACAATGACTTTCACAATTTGATTGTTGCAACGGGACACAGAACTTTCCGATGCCTTGATGCATAAAATCAACTAAAAACTGAAGGGAATATTTAAAGTTCATTTGGTCGATCTGGACCAATTAGACCCATTTATTTAGGAAGGCCTTTTATCAAACTCAAACAGAAAATATGACAAAACATATTGTTTTGGGAGTAATCATCTTCAAACCCAAAAAGTCTGAGAGAAGAAGGAAGCATAACGCTATTGGCTCTGCCGCTGGCGGCTGCACTGGTGCTTTGCACAAACTGGAATAATAAAGATGAAATATCCAACTTCCAAGATATATCAAGAAGATGAACCGATGGATGAAGCGCTCAGTGAATGTCTCAGGCAGTATGCACAATTTTGAAGTATCACAATAAAAAAGGTTGATGGTACTGGCGAAATATAAAATAACATTTTAAGCTTCACAAAAATGTTTTCATGCTCGTTTGAGGCTTTTGGTTTTTCCTAAAGAGTTGAGGCACTAAAGGGGAAATGGAAACACATTTGTACAAAACGTTCAGATGTCTAGAATGATCCCATCCACTGGGGGGTCTGTGCCACGCCAGAGGCACGAAATTCAAAAAATGTCCAGGATTGTCTCCATTTTTCTGAGATCTCTTTCCAGTTTGCAGCCTCTACTTCCTGTTTATCACAGCCCTGCGTGATGTCAACATCTGACAAAATTACGCTTTCTGTACCCTTTAACATCATTAATAATCCTGCAAAATTCAGATGAGCTGATAATTAACTCCTACCAGTAGCAAGAAAGGGCCAAACTAAAGGACAGCACAGAAGCACTGATCATGGAGAAACCCAGATCTACCAGATCCCGGGTTCAGACTGCGCAAAGACGCTGCAGGTACCATCCAGCACAATCACCAGGAAAGGAATACATGGAGCGCCATAACCAAGAGGCTGTGGGACTTCCTGTTACAAACAAACAAAATGGACAACAGTGACTGCGACTGAGGAGGCTATGGAAGATGATGGAAACATCAGAACGAGAGAAAGACTTGATCCTGCATATAGATGTTGCCACAGTCCGAAGTCCTGATTGTTTATGTTACGTAAGCCTTGTGCTGTTACAAAACTGCTCTGCTGACTCGTTTCATCACCCCAGTGTTGCTCTCTCTAGTGAAAGCAGTTTGATCCTCGGCACAGTTTGCTGTAGTATCATGGGAATGTTGGATATTTTGCTCCAGGACTCCATTTCTCTCTCTCTCTTTGTGGGTCTTGTAGTTCTTCTGCTGATTTATTTCACTGCCTCATCAATATTTGGCTCCCAACGCGACAAGAAAGAGCCACCGGGACCCACACCGCTTCCCTTCCTGGGGAATATGCTGCAGATTGACTTGAAGAAACCCTACAAAACATTAATGGAGGTGAGACTCTTACAGTTGTTTTTTAAACTACATTTTTGGCCACTGAGTTATTTTTTTAAACAAATGCGTTTTATTCCTTCCACAAGTTCTACCAGAAATACGGGCCAGTTTTCACTGTTCATCTGGGTCCTAAAAAAGTGGTGGTCCTGGCAGGATACAGGACAGTGAAGGAGGCGCTGGTTCACCACGACGATGCGTTTGGGGACAGAGATCCAATGCTGATCTTTCAGGAACTCAGTCAAGGACACGGTAATGACAGAAATGAGTAGGTTTTTAATAATCGGCACCTTTTTTCAGTCCATTAATAATCACATTCTTTGCCTAAGGCGTAGTGTGGAACAATGGGGAACCTTGGAAAGAAATGCGCCGCTTCTCTTTGACCAACCTACGAGACTTTGGGATGGGGAAGAAGGCCTGTGAGGATAAAATCATCGAAGAATCTCAACACCTCATTGAAGTGTTTAAAAAACAAAAAGGTAAAAAGAAATCTCACTAACGATATCAAGAGATGATACAGCAAAATATCTTCTAATTTCTTTCCCTGGACTCCAGGAAAGGCTTTCGATGTAACCCAGTCCATGTGCTACGCAGTCTCTAACATCGTCTGCTCCATGGTTTATGGCAGCAGATTTGAATATGATGACCCAGAGTTTACGTCTATGGTAAACAGAATAACTAAAAGTGCAATCATGTTTGGCTCTCCCTCAGTGCAAGTAAGTTTTCACCTTAATATTTTAAACCAGTTTAACGCAGAATATTTATCATTTTATTAGAAAAACATTCTTTTCTGTACCACAGGCCTACAATCTCTTCCCAACACTTTTCAGAAGGATTGCCAACAGAAGGATCATTCTGGAGATGAATGCTGCCAGTCAAAAACAAAACTCTGCCCTCTTCTGCCGGTTGAAAGAAACCCTCAACCCACAGATGTGCAGAGGATTCGTGGACGCCTTTCTGGTTCAGAAGCAGAAACTGGAGGTTAGGAGATGGAGAAACTGCCTGTTTGAAGTATATGAAAAACATTAATTTTGGTTCATCATTTCTAGTCGTGTAATATTTGCTTGGGTACGAGACAGTGAGGCAGTAACAGACTGTGGGGTTTAACTGAAGCAGATAAGCAATGTCAGCAGGGCGGCTGTTTTTCTACAGTGTAGAAAAGGTCAGGTAAAATATATAATATAGATCATATTGGTAAACAGGGCGCCGTTATGAAGAAATAGATCCAGCTAAAGTTATTGTCTAAGTATTAGTTTAAGCTCTACTTGTTTTATAGTGCATGAAGCTGCTTTCACATCCAGCTGCTGGTCTGTGTTTGTGTGCAGGAAGCTGGAGTTACCAACAGTCAGTTCCACGACGACAACCTTTTCACAACCGTCTTAAACCTGTTTGCTGCTGGTACTGAGACCACCTCCACTACGCTCAGGTGGGGTCTCCTGTTCATGGCCAAGTTCCCACACGTGCAGGGTAAAGATCTCCACTCTGAACGCACAAACAAGCTGCTTCAACAGCAAATCACCACTGGAACCACGCTGGGATTTCCTCAAAATGTAATCATTTGTTCTGTTTTCTTTCTCAACAAGACAAGGTTCAGGAAGAGCTGAGTCGAGTCATAGGAGACCGCCAGGTTCAGGTGGCAGACAGGAAAAACCTTCCTTACACTGACGCCGTTATCCACGAAACCCAGAGGATGGCAAACATCATTCCAACGTCACTTCCACACAAAACCACTCGGGACGTCACATTCCAGGGTCATTTCATCAAGAAGGTAGGCCTGGGTGAAGTGCGTCTGATAAAACAGCAAATATCCCCTGTCCTTCCAGTTGGTCAGTTACTGCTTTCTGCTTTCAAACCCAAGAACATTTCCAGCTATTAAGCAGCATCACTTATTTTGTGGAGCCATTTCACTGCTGCTGGTTGTGTATGTAATAATGACAGAGGAAGACTCCCTCATCAATGTAATCTTCACATTAAATTAAAGATGAAGATGGAGAGAAATGTTTTACTGTCAGGAATAAGATGAGGCTTTCGGTTTTGAAAACTGTTAAGCAGCTCTTGCTGCTGGCTTTCTTTACTACCAGTAAAAGTGCAATGCACAAGATGAATGTTGGATTGAAAGACGACTACGAATTGTTCAACTTCAACTCAAATTATTTGGGAGAGAGTTGAAACTCGGGAGTGAACAGGAATCCACACTTGTTTTGGAATAGACAGGATAGGTCAAACAGTAGGAGTGACCTCCCAAGGCCCCGACCTCAACCCTGACGAATATTTTTGGATCATGTTCAAAAACTAGATCTGGGTCAATAAACCAATTAGTTTATTAGAAATCCTCCAATTCTCCTAAGGGTTGTCTAGCATCTCCTCAGTACTATGTATGGCTACATCATTTTACAAAATATTGGGTAGATAATATTATTCGTAAATGTTACAATGCTGATATCAGGTGCAATATGACCTTTAGCATTTTGGGTAAAGTTATTTGTGTTTGGTGTGAGTGTCTTCTGCTTACATTAGCATAAAAAGTACAAGTTAATACCACTTTGAAAATGTGAGCCAGCGAGTGTTACACTCTCTGCAGTCCTTTACCGTATAAATACGGTCGTAGTGGCAGCATTTGTTTCACCCTGTAATCTGTTGTAATTCTCCAGGGAACCACAGTTTATCCTCTGCTGATGTCTGTCCTCTACGATGAGAGCGAGTGGGAAAAACCTCACACCTTCTACCCTCCACACTTCCTGGACAAAGATGGAAAGTTTATCAAGCGCGATGCCTTCATCCCATTTTCTGCAGGTTTGTAGGTTGATTAAAGCCGGTTCAGATTAAATATATTGATAAAATAACATACTAATATTATATTTGTCCCTCTCAGGTCGCAGGATCTGTCTTGGAGAGAGTCTGGCCAGGATGGAGCTCTTTATTTTCTTCTCCACCCTCCTGCAGCACTTCCGTTTCTCTCCTCCGCCGGGAGTTTCAGAGGATGAATTGGATCTGACGCCGCAGACGGGCCTCACGCTCACGCCGTTACCTCATGAACTCTGTGTTGTTTCCCGCATGTGACAAAAACAAACATGTTCAATGTGTGGAGGCTGTGATACAGAATTATCAAGAAACTACATGAAATAAACATTTTATTTCTATGTGTAATCATCAGACCGTGATAAAAATGTGCTAAACATCACCACATACCAATCATATTTTGGTGATACATATTAATTTAAACATATTTTTTTGGAATTATGTTTAAATTCCCCCCTTTTTTGGCTAAATAACCGGTATATGTCACCAACTAATTCATTATGGACAGTTTATCAAGGGATTTGAACAAAGTGAAATCAGGTTGCTTGTTTAAAAAGAGCATCAGAATGTGGAAGAGAAATTATTAATATGATTTTTAATGTCTCATTATTCTTGGTATTTTAAACTGCCAATGGGGATTTTCAACACAACAAACCCTCTGATTCACAGCAAAAAGGAGAATATGTCCACTTCCAGTAGAGGACAATCCCTTGTTGATGTCAGATAGAAAAGAAATAGTAACACTTGATAAAACAAAATATGCAGAATACGACGTCTATGCACCATGAAACTGAGGCCACAGTTCACACAAACATTGCCTGGTTTGGTGAGTTTTGACATTCAGACGGTCGCATCAGAGTGGATTCATACTGGGAGTATTTGAGGTTCTATGGAGTCAAAACTGAATGTGATTCTGTGAAACAGTAGTTAGACCTCAGTGTGTAACTGTGAGGTCAGTGCTGGAACCTGGGAAGGACACACTAACACAGAAACACACTCACACACACCCCAAAAGACATGACTGGTCATGTCGTCATATGAACAAACCAATCATTGTGATTTTGTTGACATGTCATTGTTTCAGACAAAATATGATCTCACAGTGAAGTAATAATGAAGTCCTCAGTCCTCAGTGCTTGAATAAAACTGGCAGCAGAGTGAAACAGAAATTTGGCGTCTTCCTTGCATTAACAGATTTGCAACGTTTTTAAAAGTTAACACAAACCAGAGACAGTACAACTGCTGCAATTGAATATTAAAGCTGAATGTTGTAATCCTGTTATATATCTGGTGTTGTGGCTACTTTATTAAACTCTTCACTTTCTCATAGAGATCATTTTCTTCATCAACATGAAGGAATCAGGATCAGGAGGTAAGCTAGCCGCTTCTGTCTGCCTCTGGGGAAGTGGGAGTAAAAAATGGGTAAGAAGACAAGAAAACAGATGTTAACTGCTAACGAGTTGGTTTAAAATCTGACTTGTTGGCCTTTTAATCAGAATCACAAGGTTTTTCATAAGCTGCATGAGATTTTGTTGCACTATTTCATCTTTTGATGATTCAGTTTATTAAGACATCATATTGTCAAGTCTCCACGTCAAAACATTTTACAAAAGATGTAATATACAAATAATTCTCTTATACTTGAGTTCAGTTTAACGTAAAGATTAACATAATATCAGTAACTGCATGTTAGGATCAAGCATCAGGGACACAACATATTTTTATTTTCCATTGCTTATATTGGTCCAGGCAATCAACAGCCATGCCAGTAATCTGATATCCTGCTGGGGTAAGGAGTTGATGAAAGGAGCAAATTCAGGCCACTGACGTTAAAACACAAAAGTTACTCATCATGCATGGTGGATTCTGTTGAGAATAAATAATTCTGTGTTTTCGTCTGTCTCTTTTAGCTGTTTGCATGCTCGTATACACGTACATGCATTCGCATAGGTCACATGTGCACAAAGCTAAAGCTAAAGGAAATGACACACTAGGAAACGCCCTCTTTAGGGCGTAGCTTAGATAGCGGCTAACAAAGGGAATTACCAACTGTTGTTTGATGCCATTTTGTCCTGCTAGCTCCTGAAGGTAGCATGAGAAATGGACCAGCTGTAATTTGGTATTGATAAATGGAATTCATGAATTCAACTCACTGACTCTTCTTCAACATCGTACATAAAGAACTCAGCATGGAGAAGAATAATTCTTCACAATTCCATCCCAAATCCAGAATCCACAATTCAAACACCAAACACAGAAGGGGGCAGAGGGCTGGAGATCATCAGAGACACCATCTAAAGTTGTCAGAATACATGAGGACGATGCCACCATGGATGAAACACAGACATATAACTGAAGTGGCTGATGATTAGACCAAAAGGTTAGAGAGGGCCGGACTGAAGGACAGCACAGAAACACGGATCATGGCAGCAGCAGAGCAATTCAGCACCTTACAGCAGGAAAGGAATACATGAAACACCATAACCAAGAGGTTGGAATAGTGCACAGAAACATTGGCAGAATATGAACTAGAGACCACTAGGTCAAAGAGGGAATCACCTCCCAAGGAGTTGGAGAACAACTGAGCTAAAATCCTGTGAAACTTTCAGATAAAAACAGACAAAATGGTAATGGCCAACCAAACTGGCATTTTGATTGTTGATAAGCAGCAGAAGACAGCCGCTTTGAGCGATGTGGCAACACGATGGAAATATCCGGAAAAAGAAACATGAGAAACTAGAGAAACTGGCAATAACTAGACAGAGCTTGACAGAGAGAGAGAGAGAGAGAGACAAAGAGACAGAGAGAGACCTGATTCTCAGCGTAGACAGTACCGAAGACCAAAGTCCCAACTATTCATGCTTGAAAAAACTGCTACATAAGCTGCTGACTCGTTTCATCACCCCAGTGTTGCTCTCTTTAGTGAACGCAGTTTGATCCTCTGCACAGTTTGCTGTAGTATCATGGGAATGTTGGATATTTTGCTCCAGGACTCCATTTCTCTCTCTCTCTTTGTGGGTCTTGTAGTTCTTCTGCTGATTTATTTCACTGCCTCATCAATATTTGGCTCCCAACGCGACAAGAAAGAGCCACCGGGACCCACACCGCTTCCCTTCCTGGGGAATATGCTGCAGATTGACTTGAAGAAACCCTACAAAACATTAATGGAGGTGAGACTCTTACAGTTGTTTTTTAAACTACATTTTTGGCCACTGAGTTATTTTTTTAAACAAATGCGTTTTATTCCTTCCACAAGTTCTACCAGAAATACGGGCCAGTTTTCACTGTTCATCTGGGTCCTAAAAAAGTGGTGGTCCTGGCAGGATACAGGACAGTGAAGGAGGCGCTGGTTCACCACGACGATG